>CM028757.1:5075362-5284206 GCA_016801395.1 Leptodermis oblonga
AGTAGAACATTTATTTTTATTCTGGATACATAGCTAAGTCGTAGAGAATTTGATTGCAGATTATCATAGCTCTCTAATTTTTGCACAGTTATTTCGTTATGTGTTTGACTTTGAATTGATATCGATTAACTTACGGTGAACCTAGTTTTTTTAACCTTTTAATTTAAAAAAAAATGAAGTTTAAAAAGAACATAGTAAGTTATTGTCATTTAGAGTTCATAGCTAGTAATGTGTTTGACTTTAATTTGATATTGAACTCGAGTTGGAGCTTGTTCATTTTTCCATCAATTTACAATTAAAAAAAAGAAACAATTTATTCTTATTCAGGTCTATAGCCAGTGGCATAACATTTAATTACAAAAGAGGTCACTGACAAGTTCAAACTCGAGTAGTATTGGATGGAAAAAATAAACCCCTAATCAAACATATCATATCTGGGTAAAGTCTACCAACTTTTATTTACATTTCTTTCTCAATTGCATCTTCCTTCATCTCATCTTCTTCATTCTGATGCATTCTAGCTTCTGTCGGCATATAGAAGAAGTATATGTTAATTTTAACCCCAGATTTTGTCAAACATATAGAAGAAGCATATGTTAATCTCATTCTATCTTATGTCAGCATATAGAAGAAGCATATGTTCTTCATCTCAAAATTTTCATAGATTTGTTTTACTACATTAGGCACCTTTTTTTTTTTTTTTTTTTTTTGCGGTATTCAGGCCGCCAAATTAATAAAGGGTCTCCATACCCACCAGCCACTTAATCGACTGTTCCACCAAAAAATAAATTAAAAAAATATTTAAATTTGTAGTTGATCTTCATACATCAAATTTCAGTAAAATTATTTAATTATATCTTTAAGTTTGAATTGATATGAAACTCGAGCTGGGGTACTTGAAGGTAACTTTTTCTTATTTTTATTTTTCCTATTTTAAGTAATAAAAATAAGAAAATAACAATATGGTAATTTAATTTATTGAGGGCCTCTATCTCAATGGTAGTGCATATGGCTGCAGAGTGCAGATCAAGAAGCCACCCATTCAAATTTGGTTCGCCCCTAAAAAAACAAATTAAGCTAAAATAAATTTTACACTTTATTTTTAAACATAAATTTACTTCTGTAGTTCATTATCATAGTGAAAATTTCAGCATAATCATTTAATAATGTGTTTAAGATTGAATCGATATCAACTCAAGTTAGAACTAAAATTTTAATGTTTCGCTGCAAGATAAAATAGATAAGAAAATGATTTAACACATTTAGGTTCTATAGCTTAGTGACATCGCATTTGAGTTCATATCAAGAGGTCAATGGTTCAAACTTAGTTAGACTTTGAAAGAGACAAATTACATAACATTTTATTTTATTTTTGTACTTATTATTATAGTTCAAAATTTAGCAAAATCATTTAATAATGTACTTTTGAGTTTGAACCAATACATAACTCGAGTTAGATAAAACTTTTATATCCTTCAATTTAAAGTAAAAGAAATTTAAAAAAAATTAGAATAGAATAAACTATCTATCATCATTATAGTCATAGCTAATAATTTATTTGATTTTGAATTGATATTGTACTCCTAAAAAAAATTGGAAATGAACACAATATTTATTATTATTATGGGTTTATAGCTTAGTGGTAGAGCATTTGACTGCAGATCAAGAGATCATGAATTCGAACCCAATTAGGAGCTTAAAGAAACATATTTAAAATTTTCTTTCATAATTGATTATCATTGCTTTAGTTTTTGCACAATTACTTCATAATGCATTTGACTTAAACTGATATCGAGCTCGAGTTTGAGCTAGACTTTTTACCTTTTATTTTAAAGAAACAAAATTTACGAAAATAAAATAATAAAATTTTCAGTTAGGATTCGTAGCTAGTAATGTGTTTGACTTTGAATTGATATTGAACCCAAGTTGGATCTAGCTTTTTTATCTTTCAATTTACAATAAATTAAATAATAATAGATAAAGAAGGGTTTATTCTCATTAAGGGGTTTATAGTTAGCAGTAGAGCATTTGATTGTAGAAAGAGGTCTCTGGCCAGTTCAAACCCTGTTGGACTCTGCATTATGTTAGGATCATAATATTTTACATCCTCCTAACAATGATGTAAAATATTTGATCATTGCTCAATAGTAATTAGAAATAGAGAACCTTTTACTTTTCGTTTCCTCTGTTTTTGTGGATATTTGGGCTGATTCTGATGTCCCTGAGTTGCATTGTCCTGGTTTCCCTGCTGTGTTTTTTGGATTTTACCTGCATTATGGGACGGATGGAAGTGAATTCATGATGAGGAAACCAATTCGAACCCAATTGGGGCCTTTATGATGTTAAGTGTTATTCTTTAATTCTTTTAAGAGGAGCATTAAAAAAAAAGAAAAATTAATAAAAATGCTATTTAAAAGAATAACATTGATACTTTATAAGATCATGAGTCAGTTTATTCTATTTCGTCAATAAAAAAGTGATATGTTAATTTTTTTAAAAAAATTAACTGGGTATATTCACCATTTTATTCCCTATAACCTGAATTCGATTACACATGACAAGGAAGCTCTCAAAACGAAAGAGCTAAAAAAACTACATCAATCCACAGGAATTCAATCCTAGATCTCGTCCCGTAACAGCATGAATGCGCCTTGAAGGGGCAGCCTGAGAAAAAGGGGCATGTTAATTCATGACAGTTTTTACTAAACACATGACACTTTTTAAATTTTAAATGGTGAAAAGACAATAATACCCTTATACATTTCTACACTCCCAGTTTTAAGAAATACAAGAATTTTGCATGCGTATTATGGACGATAACTCCGATGATGATCCATATTTTACAGTACGTATGAAAACTACACATTTTTTGGGTGAAAGGTGCAACCTTTTGAAGATTTTTGTTACTGCACATAGAATCGCCACTTACAGGCGATTCTATGGGAAATAATCGCCTCCCCCAAGCGATTAAATAGGAATATATTGGTGTCCTGTGGCGACAAAATCTCATTTAATCGCTCGGCGGAGACGATTCTTTCCCATAGAATCGCTTGTTTGGGGCGATTCTTTTTAAAAGTTGTTTTCTTCTTAAAAGAATCCTCAACAATCGCCTAGCCAGTCTAAAATTTCAAGGGCAAAAAAGTAATTTCAAGTCTAAATATTTTTAAAAAGTGTCTTTTATTTAGTAAAATGTGTCATTCAATTAACAATTCCAAAGAAAAAAAGAGGAGGCTTATAGTCCCGTAACAGCATGAATGCGCCCTCAGGGGCAGCTTAAGGAAAAGGAAGAGGCTTAGATAGATAAAGCAGAATAAAGAGAAAGGATTGAAGGCTTATTAGCAAAGGAAGAAGTCACTAAAAATGAAGTTTAAAGAAAGTAAGAGTGAGATAAAAACCTCTAATAAAAATGTAAAATAAAGACTACACAATATTAATTATCTGGAATATCGAAATGTTCCAAATAGTTCTATTTTATTTCTTTATTTTACGAGAGTTCTTTTAATGGAGTTTGGGTAAGCTTTTACTATTATTTCATCAACACAAAATTGATATGTGAGTCCTCTTTATGCTCATAGAGTGTGACTTTAAGTGCTCTTTTCTTAACAATAAAATGATAATCGAGTTTCAACAATAAAAAAAAAAAAAAAAAGAGACACATGTGTAACGTTCCGTCTATATACACCCCCATTGCATATATAACACACTTGTATGAGTTTTTGTGTTTCAATTGCTAATATGGACGTATATATGATTGACTAACACTAGTGGGTGGTTGTTGATTGATTTCCTTGGGTGAGGTTCATCCCCGACAAGGCCTGTTCTTAGGTTATAAAAACGGATTTGAAAACATGTTTTTAGAAAATTATTTTATAATGTAAAATGTGTATTAAAAATATATAATTTTATAATTGAATAAAAAAAATTATATTAAAAAAAATAAAAACTGATTATAATATATTAAATTTACTTTTAAAATTAAAACAAAAAAACATACCCTGTTTATAAGTTTGACAAAAGTAAGGTATATACGCAGGCAATAATGTTCCCCTAGCCTACGTATATTTATTCAACGTTTAAATTATCCAAACAGAGAAGTAATGCTTTCCATGTCAAGGCTGATGCATTTGTACGTTTCCCTTCTCAATCTCGTATCTATCTGGAGATGAAGTTGTAACTCATAAATAATTATCACTAAACTCTTTATTTGACTTATAAATAATTGTATTATTGAACTTTGTTATTATTACTAGACTTTGCACGAAGGAGTATGCTTTACGTTTGCTCCTGATTTTGTTCGAATATTTCACAAAAGATTTATTCTCTCCGTCTCATTAAAAAAATCTACTTTATTATACTATCTAATGAAACAGAGAGTATATCTTTATGGGAATGTTTTGGTTACGTTGTCAACTATCAAGTCACTTGGCTGGGGATGACTTTTGCAATTGATGCTCCCCAAAATTCATTTGTTGATAATACCAAATTATTCAAAATTAATCAAGCAATAGTATTTTTTTTTTTTGGGGGGTCTTATTTTTAGTTATGGCCTTTTATGTTTCTCAATTAAGCTTAGACAGTTTAATAAAAATTAACGCTTTTATATCTGAATGTTGAAATAATATAATTGAATTGATTAAGTAACTTATATCTTAATGGTGAAAATTTGATTTTCAACTTTTGAATCAAAATGTTTAATTACTTATTCTTTATTCGATAAATATGTTTGTCTGAATAATGAAGTATTTAAACATACAATTTTTTCCTGTATTATTTTTTCATAACTGCATAAAAAATATTAAATTTACAATAAAATATCAGATATGTTTATTAAAAAATTAGAATACACAATTAAAATGATGGTTTCAAGAATTTATTACAAAATTATTAGGTGTAACATTAAATAATAATCGATAAGCTAACTTTTACGGACTTAAAATTCTTCTAAAGAAAATAAGTCATGCTTAATCAATCAAGAGATTTTGACTTTTGTTATCAAACACGCTAAAAATTATTATCTTTTAATTAAATAATTTGAAACATTAAATTCCATTTTCAAATAGAAAATAGAGTCAGCTGTAGTTCTGCCTCAAAAATTCCTTTTACATTAGCTACTAATTAAATTAAGAGAAAAGTCAAATCAACAACGGATTAAGCACGTTGGACCTAAATAAATGTTAAGTATTAAATAGTTAACCCATGCAGATACTTTCTGAGCATTGATATTGTTCTCTGATCTTTTTGTGATCGGATTGGGAAAATTTTTGTTTTAGGGAAGAATATTTTTAGGAGGGAATTTCTTTTGGAAATTTTAAAATTTGAATTTAAAATTGATAGAAAATGAAATTGTTTCTTTAGGCAAAATTTTTGAATGAAAAAAGTGATGATTTTTCTGGAATGAGATGGAAAAGAACAGAGCCTTAACTCTTCAGTGTGCATAAGCTTTGAGGCGCATACCTAGACTTGTACTAAACTACAAGGTTCTTTTTATTTATTGTCATTTCCCATATTTAAATCTCGTCTATTTTTTCGTGCCTTATTTTGTCCTATTAGAAACCGGTAATCTAGGAGTTTGAAAGGTCCCCTTCAATTTCCCCGGTAATAGGATTAAGGGGTGGTTTATGTCATGTATGTACCAAATATTTTGTAATTACGTCACTAGCTAGAGATTAACGTAACTTTACTAATCATTCCCGATTGGCTAGCGAGTGAGTGGGAAAGGGTTGTTATTTTGGCATGATATTTCAAGAGTTCAACAAATTTGAGCTAAGAATATATTCAAACCAGCCAAGGTGTTAAGATTTTCCAGGCTATGCTTGTCTATAAAGTATATAATCTAATCATTACAGCCAAAGAATTCCAATTCTGAGAAAATGTTCATACATGAAAATCTTTGACGTTGGAACATTGACATTTCACTCAATGGAAATGGACATAATTTTTAAAGAAAATTTCACTTTTTAAAAAAAAAAATCTCTACAACCAAATTCTCTCATTTTTCACTAAATTCCAATTTTAAACTTCTAATTTTTTTCTAAAATTATATTCACATTATTTCAAAAATGACATCATCATTAACTATTTCTTACACACTTTTTAAAAAAACAATTTCCACCAAAAAAAAAAAAAAATTTTCCGATTTAAGTTACATCCAAACATAATCTTTTTATCATGTTTGGAAAGTCACTGAAAATTAGAATGGAGATTGTTCGGTTGGATTGAGATTCAATTTCAAACTTTAGACTAGTTACAAATTAGTTAAAGCTGCATAAGAGTAATCAAATAGTTTGGCAGGCGCATCTCAATGTTTGTAAGGAAGAATCAATATAGCATTCATGAGTTACATACACTTCACACAATACTTTTGTTCACGATACTATTTCGTGAGGGTAAGGCTCATTATGTCTTTCATCTTTTGGTGTAATTTTTGCCAATTAATTAATAAGAGGGTAGCCAATTTCCAACCAACTTAAAAAGAAAAAAAAAATGAATGAAGAGGAAAAACAGAGGAGTCTATGTTAGATTGCAATGGTCATAAAGCAGTTTTGAACAAGCTTAGGCCTTGAGTTGTTTTTTAAAAATAATTTTTTAATGTAAGAAATGTATTGAAAATATAAAAATATGTAGTTAAATAATAAAAAGTTATATTGAAAGCGATGAAAAAGTATTACTCTGTATATTATATTAATATACTCAATTTGTTTTGTTTCATTATAAGAGTCAACTTTCTAATACTATTTTCAGTATTAGAATTATGATTCTTCTAATAAAACAGATGAAGTATTAAATTTATAGTACAAATAAAAACAAAACCAAAACACAAAAAAATAACAATGAAAATAAACCGAGCCTTAGGTCTAACAAGGTTGCTGAGAAACAACGTTAACAGAATACAATGAATTTGTATGAACCTAAAAAGAATGTCAAAGTCAAAAGTTTTACCAAAATGAACGTAATTCACCAGTTCAGCTCTATAAATACCGCAGCGCAGAGATAATGTACCTATCTTTCATTCATTTGCTTCTCCTCACTACATTTGCAACCTATTATTAGAATGTCACCTCTAAGTTGTCTCTTGATTCTTTCTTCTCATTTCCTTTTCCTGCAAACTTTTGGAAATGCTCAAACATGTTCTAATTGTTTCATCCATTCCAGAGCAGCTTACTTCCGGAATTCTGACGAAAATGGAACAAAAGGTACGAATCAGATTGCATTTACATGCGTCTGCACTTGAGTTACTAAGTTCACTCACTGTTGACATACCTGCAGTTGGTGAATGTGGCTATGGTGCATTTGGGGCAACAATCAATGGAGGCGATGTCTCGGCTGCATCGGATCTCTTTCGAGGAGGTGTAGGATGTGGTGCCTGCTATCAGGTGAAAACAACAAAATATGAAGTTAAAAGAGTAAGCTTAAAAAGGGATGCATGATTTTGATTTATATATGTAAAACCTCTATTTTATGGCTTTTCATCAGGTGAGATGCACAAATAGCTACTACTGTTCGGAAAAAGGAGTGACAGTAGTCATAACTGACCACGGAAGCAGTGATCAAACCGATTTCATTCTGAGCAGACACGCTTTTAGCCGGATGGCGCAGAATAAAGATGCAGCAGCCTCCCTGGTAGCAAGTGGAATTGTCGACATTGAATACAAAAGGTAAGAAGATTAATGATTTAACAAGATATCTTCAAGAAATGTTCTTGTTCAGGGGACAAAGATTTACCTGCAGTGGCTTTGATTATCTGCATGTAATGTAAGGCACAATTCATCTAAGTTAGATCATCAAAAACTTTCAAGTTCAAAATGTTTAAACATCAATGAAAATAATCAAAGTTTGATCATTTCCTGTAAACAATTTAGGATAACATCTGGCTAACTCATGGAATCTCTCTCTCTCTCTCTCTCTCACAGGGTTCCCTGCAGCTATCCAAACAGAAACATCACGTTCAAGATTGATGAGAACAGCAATTATCCTCATTATCTGGCTTTTGTGATATGGTACCAGCAAGGAAAGAATGATATTACTGCTGTGCAGCTCTGTGAGGTAACTGTTTAAAGTTTTTCGCCCTCAAACTGATTTTTCAAACTCCTATATCATACTTCGGTGCATGCTTTTCGATACTAATGTACATTTCTCTATATGCAGACACAAAACTTTGAATGTAAGCTGTTGGACAGGAGTTATGGAGCAGTATGGACTACCACCTCACCACCGAGTGGACCTCTATCGATAAGGATGCTATTCAGTGCTAATGATGGAGACGAGAAATGGGTAGTTCCAGCAACTAATATACCAGGAAACTGGAAACCTGGAGATATATATGACTCAGGAGTACAAGTTGCTGCCTAACTAAACAGATTGAATGTTATCAATCTGCAGTTACTCAAACCTAGTTTATTCATGTCAGTTTCCATTTGTTAACCACTCAACCATGGTCAGTACATGGTATACCAAACTGAAGTCTGCATTTGTACAATCACATATAGATTAAAATCAAAATAAGAATTTGATGAATTCCAAACTTTCTAGGGAAAAATTTTGTTTCACATTGTAATAGTCTACATGAAAGCACCTCTTCATTTTCTCAATCGCGATGTTTAATGAAAAACTGATTTGCACCTCTCAGTCTATCACCCGCAATCATATTTCTGCAAACAATTGATAGTTTTTTAACATGAATGTAAGATGAATGAGTAAACTACTGCCTCTTCAAGTCAGAATAGCGTAGCTCTGTCTAAACTGGATGGAACAAGATACGAACATTCTTTCTGAAGTTCTGTCTTCCTTCAATCTTTCGACTGATAAAGGCAATCTCCAAATTAGAGTTCTCAACCCGATGGATGCAGAGACTGGTTAAGACATCTTCAATATAGTACCCATTTCACTCAACATAGAATACACCATGTTCCTCTTATGGAATGACCTAAATCCTGTAGAAAAATCAGATCTTGATTCCATCAAGGGTGCCATACTAGATCCAACTATCTTTTCAGTCCCCTTTTCTTTCATCATCTTTCGGACATGCTCAACATCATCCCATCTTCCTTGAGTAGCATATATGTTGGACAACAATACATATGGTCCCATATCGTCTGGTTCCATCTTGATTAACTGCTTTGCAACAATCTCTCCGAGTTCCATTCTGGAATGTGTCCCGCAAGCTGAAAGCAAAGCGCCCCACAGAGGCTTTCCAGATTCTGAAGGAACTTCCTTCACAAGTTCTTCACAATCACTCATCAAACCAGCCCGGCCGAGGAGATCAACCATGCAACCATAGTGCTCAACCTTGGGCTCTATATTGTAAACTCTTTGCATTAAATCAAAGTACCACCATCCCTCCAGCACCATGCCTCCATGGTTACATGTGCTCAAAATGCATGTAAAAGTGGTGTCATTTGGCACCATTCCCTGTCTCTCCATCTCTAAAAACATCTCAAGAGCTTTGTCTCCATGTCCATGCATTCCATACGCCGCAATCATAGAATTCCATGTCACAATACTTTTCTCAGGCATGTCATTAAAGACCTCCTCCGCCAAATCAATTGCCCCACACTTTGAGAACATGGATAAGAGATTAGTCATAAGCAAGACATCTGGTATGATATTTGTACTACATTTTATATATGAATGAATCCATTTCCCTCTTTCAAGGTTCCCCAAGTGTGCACAGGATGTCAAAACACTTAGAAGTGTTGCCTCATTTGGTTGAACATTCCCTTGTTCCATCATCCAATCAAACAATCTCAAGCATCCCTCATAGTCCTTCAACCTCACATAAAGAGCCAACATGGTGTTCCAAGAAACCACATTTTGGCATTCCATTTGATTAAACAACAACCTTGCTCCATCTTTCTCTCCGATTCTTGCATACCCTTCGATCATACAGTTCCAAGAAACAACATCCCGACAAGGCATCACTTCGAATAATTCCTTTGCTGCATCCATATTTCCAACCCCAGCGTACCCAGAAATCATCGAGTTCCAACTGAAAATGTCCCTTTCTTGCATCCCGTCGAAAATCTGCCGTGCTATGTTCACTTCACCATTTTTCACATATCCATCAATCATGGTATTCCACGTTACCAAATCTGAGTCAGAACTCATATCAAACACCTTCTTTGCATTCTCAATTCTACAACAAACAGAGTACAAATGAATGAGAGCATTCCTAACATACAAATCTAACTCAAACCCACATTTCACAGCACGGGCATGAATCTTTTCACCTTCTCTCAGTGATCCCAAATCAGCACAAGCCTTAACTACAAGAGGAAAGGTATAATTATTCTGAAAGATACCATTTTTAATCATTCCACCATAGTAAAACGCCAATGCCTTCTCTGGTTTATTGAATTTCAATAAACCCCTAATGATGGTATTACATAAAAACGCATCTGGGCTTTCAAGATTGCCAAATATTTTAACGGCATGAGGAATAGATGACGGCGAAGAACAGAGCTTTTTGATTGCTCTGCTGGCAGCAAGGGAGTGCTGAAATAGGCCTAAAACAATCAGTTGGGCGTGTACTTGGTTGAAATGGTGTAAATTGGGACTGATTGAGTCTACAATTCTCAAAATGGGGTGGCTAAGCTGCAAAATGGGCACCCTTTTATCTTGGGTACTGGGCTTTACTTCATCTGTATCATGCCATAGTTTGGGCGCTGGCCTGGAGAGATTTTTCTGGGTTTCTATGAATTTTTCAAGGTTTTTTGTGGATAGATTGAATGGAGCTGTGGAGGGTCTTAACCGTACAGTCATGGTTTTCTGTCAACATTTGGCGGTAACGGCCAAATCTGTAAGTGCAGTGAGGTATTTATAAGGTTCGTATCTTTCTTTTAAAAATAATTTTCCCTTTCACATTTTATTTTTCTTTTTTAACACTGTCACACTTAATTGACAAAACATCAACAGAATCCCACAGTTAATTACAAAGTAAGCACTTCAAAATCTTTGAAACTTCCTTTCTATGCATTGCATCTGTGCGGTAGCACAGCTGATCCAAGTACAACAACGACAACTAAGCTTTTGTGACCGGTTGTATGAGTTATATCTCGCTATCGTGTAAGTTGATCCAAGTGCAACACATTAGCTTAATATTAAAGCAGCTTTGTCTATAATGTTTCTGGGTTCTTCTTTTTGTCTCTTTAGCTGTGCCTTCCAATAACTAGACTACAAGGCACTTAGGTACACCTCTTTCTTCCCTCATCTCTTGTTTATTTTCCCCTCAAATAATCATCTTCTCAGCTTGTTAATTGTGGGGCAAAGTTTTGTTTTTCCCAGCTTATTAGTTGTTTTTCTTGATTTGTTGCTTAGTGTACAAACTTTTCCAACTGTGATTAAAGATTCTTCTTTTAGTTCAATATTTGTATATTGGTTTCAAGCAAAGAACTTCACAATATTGTTTCAGTGATAATCTGAGTTAACAGCAGTGGCTGAACTGGAAATCTTTGAGGTTCCCGAAATCTTGGATGATGGATTCTTCCAACGAGGTAGAAATTATCCATCTGATGCTTTTGAAGTACAAATTGGTAGATAATTATAGCGTTAGACTTGAACCTTCAGCAAAGATCATTCATGGCCTTAGACTAAATCACAGGAAGTTGATGAAGGCCCGCCAATAAAGAAGAATGTCAAAATTGTTTTTGTCATGGGTGAGCATTTTTACTCTTGAGTCTTTGCTCCTCCTCCCATCATATGTGAGCAAAGGAATCTATCTCTTGGCCCTTTTTATTATGAGTTGGTGATTTCTGAGATTTATTCAGGTGGTCCTGGCAGTGGAAAAGGGACGCAGTGTGCTAAAATTGAACAGAAATTTGGGTATACCCACCTTAGTGCTGGGGAACTTCTCCGAGATGAAATCAAAGCTGGTTCTGAAGAAGGGTATGTGATTTTGCTGTCTTTCTTGAGTACTTAATCATAATCTTTAGTTTTTGTTGAAATGTTGTGTATGATTTTCGGGTTAAGAAACCGTTGATTGGTAGAATTGACATTCATTATGTTGCTGAAATGGAAGCTAAGGCCTACAGTACTTATATCTCTGTTGATTGCTGCAGCACCATGATCCAGAATGTGATGAATGAGGGGAAACTTGTCCCTTCTGATGTAATTGTTAGGCTGATCCTAAAATCTATTCAAGAAACTGATAATGACAAATTCCTCATTGATGGTTTCCCTAGAAATGAAGAGAACTTGACTACATTCCATAATCTTGTAAGTAGTCTTTTTCAACTTTCTCATTCTGTCCCCAATAAACGAGTCATGTTTTAAATTGTACGACTGGTCTAATGGAACAAAGAGAGTATATCGAGCTTGTTTATTGCTCGGATCCAATCTTTTCACTGTAACTTTGTCAATCCACAAGGTGAATATATAGCATTTGAAATTCTATTTTTGCAGATAAAGATTGAACCAGACTTTGTACTGTATCTGGATTGCCCTGAAGAGGAGATGACAAAGCGCCTTCTGTCCAGAAACCAGGTAATTCACGAGTTTTCGGGTGCATTTGCCACATTTCTGCTTCAGAATTACTCATTTGAAAAATTGATTTAGTTCAAATTTATGAATGGCAACATAGGATAGGAAAGATGATAATATTGAGACAATTCGGAAGAGATTTACAGTTTTTCAAGAATCAACACTCCCTCTGGTGGATTATTATGATTCGAAGGGGAAACTACGAAAGGTAAGAGAGAATTTCATCTTCATATCTATGGACATCTGTCAATACAGATTCTCAAAGGGGAAGCTACGAAAGGTAAGAGAGAATTTCATCTTCATATCTATGGACATCTTTCACTACAGATTCTCAAAACAATTACCATCTTCTCAATCACCAGGTAGATGCTGCAAGGTCTATCGATGAGGTTTTCGAGTCGATTAAAGCCTTTTTCTCCACAACAAAAGAAGATGTGTGATGCCTCTTTGATGTTTGAACGTAAGATGTTGATGTTGTATTACTTTCTATTTGTAATGGTGGATCATTGAGTACAAACTTTTTTCTTTCTCAAAGCCATTGTTCTTATGGAAGTTGTCAAGTTGATGATTTTTAGTGATCTATGGAGTTTAGTTAACTTTCTTTTCCAGTATGTGTTGCCATTGCAGGATTTTTGAAGAGCTCCGGAAAATAAGACCATTTTTGTTTATAACTTGACGACATTTTCACCATTTTATGCAAATTCAGAATTGAAGTTTGAATCGCTTTTGATATATTTTCGAAACACAATTTAAAAAACATGGCAACGAATATCTCTTTATTATACTTCATGACTCGCGTCTAAATCTAGCTAGGTGTTGGATCAAAGACTTGTTTTCATAAACAAGGTTTCAAAACATGTTTTTGGGGCCAGTACCGAACATGGTTATGGTTTGTTTAGGGATTCAAAACCTAAAACATGTTTTAAACCCAGTCTTGGACCTCGAATTTGCACCGTAGAAGGTCCAATTAGAAATTTTTAAATATTAAATGCGCGCTTGGTAATTTAGATAAATTTTGGGGGAGTTTTTGTGATTTAGCTTTAAAATAATTAATTTTAGCTATGAAGGGGGAAAATTCAATAAATAAATTTTAAGGGATTTTGTTGGCAATTTTAACCATGGAGAGCATACGGTATAAAAGAGTTCCCTTCGCCGCACACGCCTTTTAACTCTGAGTGGGAGGCTGCGGTTTGAGCATGGAGTTCTTTGATGAGGATGCCAGGCCCAGATTCGTTCTCCAATCTAAGTCGGTACCGGAATCCGCCCAATTTTCGCCGGAATCCCAATCTCTCCATAAACCCACACTCGTTATTTCTCTCGCTCTAGCTGCTGTTCTATTCTCTCTCTCATTCCTTTACTTCACCACAGAGCCATTCCAATCCCTATTCATTTGGTTCGCTCTGTCCCTCCTCCTCGGCCCATTCGCCCCGATCGACCTCACCGCCGGCGATATTCGCGTTGGCCTTGGCCCGCCCCTTGCAGAACCCATCCAAGAAACCGAAGTATCTGATGAAAATAGTAAACGAAACAGTAGAAGATCAGCGAAATCTACAAGACAAGTCGATGGGCCAGTATGTGGATCCGGGTCATCAGTCCCGGGTACTGTTGGGGAAGGGGTGGAAAAGAAAGGGTTTTTGGTGAATGGGAATGGGTCGGCGGTGAAATTTGAGAAAGATGAGGGGAAGGTTGTGAAAGAGGAAGTGGAGTGGGATGAAGGGGATGAAGAAGTGTTGAAGAAGTTAATGGGGAAGCATCCTGTAGGGAAGCCAGGTCGGTGGGAGGCGATAGCTCAGGGATTTAATGGGAGGCATAGTGTGGAGAGTGTGATCAAGAGATCCAAGGAAATGGGGGAGAAGAAAGTGAGTGACGAGGATAGTTACAAGAGGTTCTTGAAAGACAGGAAAGTAGTGGATAAGCGAATTGAAGGAGGTAATGACAGTAATGTTGAAGGATTGGAGAATTTGGAAGTGAAGGCAGAGAGTGGTGGGTGGACTTCTGGGGAGGATTTAGCATTGCTTAATGCTTTGAAGAGTTTTCCAAAAGACGTAGCTATGAGGTGGGAGAAGATTGCAGCTGCTGTGCCTGGAAAAACTAAGGCAGCTTGTATGAAAAGAGTGACAGAGTTGAAGAAGGATTTCAGGAGTTCTAAGGCTGCTTCTAATGAGGGTTAGACAAAGTAATGGTGATTGAATATTGGTTACGTTGAGTAGGTACATTTTGTATTACAGAGTTTTGTTTCAGCAACACAAGTTCTTGAGATAGAGATTAAGGAATAGAGTTTTGATTCTGGATTTGGGTCCAGTTACAGAAATCACATTGTCATACTTCATGAAAGAGCTGATAACTTATCAATGGCCGGCAATTTTCTATTGTTATGGTAATTTGTATGAATAACGAGATTATTGACCATGTTATTTTGATTATACCACTATATATTTTGCTGATTTTAGATTTTGAAAGGTCTTTTTGGATGGTTTATCTTGGTACTCTGAGTAGTTGAATAAAGTATGGATTATTAGCAAAATGTTCCGAGTGATATTGAGTATAGATTTTCCTATCTGCTTGGCTGAATTCCTGTTGTGATTTTCGTCTGGAATATAACTAGAAGCATTAGCCATATTTGTTTACAGAACTTAAGATGATCGATATAGGCTCTTGAAGATGATCAATTTGCATTGCTCCAATTTACAGAACTTAAGTTGATAACCTTAGAAAGGTAGTGGGTAGGACAAAAAATACCCTGATGAGCTGTTTTGATTGCAGTAAGATGCTAAAAGAACACACTCTAGATCAGAAAATCATCAGTAAGTCTTCAAATATTTCAGTTTCAGGGAAGTTTTTGGCTTTTTGCTTGTTGTCGCGAAACATTTGTGCAAGTGTCTTGTTGGCGAAACTTGCAGCTCTTCTAGCGAACAGGTATGGTTGCCAATCTTACTGCTTTTGAGAACAAATCAATTATGCATTTGGAAATCAGGGATTTTATTCCTCGATCTTGGCTTGGCTGAATTGGTCCCTGAAAATCTTAAGTATTTTACCTGGTGAAGTTTAGGCTCTAAAGATAAGTTTTTTATGCTATCAATGAATTCATGAAAGACCAATATTGCTGATGGATGATATACTTACCCTGTCAAAATGTACACAAAAATCTGTGGATATTGTGTTCAGAGTGAAAATGTCCATTTAGAAAATGTAAGCTGGATTCTATTGGTTTGTTAGATTCTGGTCTCAAATTCTTATGTTACATCTCTTCTTTGCTAGAAAATTATAGAAAAATGTCAACAGGGTGGCTGTTTCCGTGCAAACTACAGGCATTTGTATCACCAACTGATGATGGTCTTTTTGAGCTTTCACTTGATAGTTATCAGGGTCTGATAAGTGACAGCAATAATCTAGTTATGGAATGGCAATATGGCATTTGAAACTTTCATACTTTTTGATCTGAAGCTGCTGCATTTCATTTGTAAACAAGGGAACTAGGACAACAGAGGAAGAACTGCCCTGCATAATGAGAAGATTACAATACTTCACTAATCATTAGTTAAAAATGAATCAAATAAAGCTTGTAGGAACTACAGTCCCTTTCTCCATTTCCCACTCCCCAGAATATGTTCCTAGATCAAAACATTCTCTTCTTTCTTTATAGAAGGAGACAGCATCACTCCCAGGAACACTATTGTTGTGTTTTTTTATGCAAAATTGAATAGCTCCTACTTTTTGTTGCTTATCTTGTTATTGTTGTTCTTTCAAATTTGACTGGAAATGAGAGGCCATACACTAGCATTTACTCCTAAGACTGTCAAATAGGATGATACCATATGATCCAATTGTGGATTGCTGAAAGATTTGTGGAAGAAAGAACAAAACTGACTGCTGAAGTTCCGTGGAATTATATCAAAGAACTTAATTGCCAATTGGAGCTTAATCCAAGTGAGTGGTGCAAGCTATTTTGGATCACCCTTTGTTATTCATATTCATGATCTTCTGCAAGTTATTATTTCTGAGTCTTAAGAGCAGAATAGGATGACACTAATCTGTACCACACAGCAGACAATGTGATCCTCTTGATAACACCTGCATATAAAGCCTCTAATATCACTTCAACAATCTCCCCGATCCGTAATCACATTAGGATGCAAATTAAGAACCAGCATCCAAGGTATTGTTTACAAACCTAATGTCCTTTAAGCAAGGTAATTAGTATCGGGATACCACACAGGATCGTTTTGGGAAGTAGGATCGGGATCCCATGCAGGATCGATAGGATTGTATCGTAGGATCGTAAGACCTACAAAAAATGGGTAAAATTGATCATACAAGCTCATATTACTTGTATATATCATAATTGCAATATTAGAATACCTATAAATTTGATCTATATGCAAAAAAGCAATAATAAATTATAATGTAGTACTTTGAGACTAGTTGTATAATCTAGTAGGTTTTTGAACTCTAATTCAATAAACTAAGGGTTACTTAACCAACCACTAGGCTACGAACAAAGACATGAAATGATTGTGTAAAAAAAATATATTGAACCTTAGATTTATAATTGATATTTAAAAAAATAGTATCGCCATAGGATCGTAGAATCGTAAGATCTTACGATCTTTTGTAGGATCTTAAAGATCCCATGAGATACTACGTGTAAAAAGATTCTATAGGATACTGTATCGATTACCCCTTCCCGGATCGTATATCGTGGGATACTACGATACGTATCGGGTTACTGACTATCATGCCTTTAAGTTCTTAAATCACTGAACCCGATGAACTTTTATTTGGCTTTGCTCACTACTTTACTTTAATTGCCTTCATTTTTTTGCATTGGCACTTTAATTCTTGTTTTTGGTTTTCTTCTTCATCTCTCACTTTTACAATGGATTTGAGTCCAATCACAGAAATCTGTTATTCATATACTTGATGAAAGAATTGATTATGAATCAACCATGTTGTTGTAGTCGTATCTTACTGATGAAATATGCTACATTTCCCATTTTTGTCCAATGCTTTAATGTGCTGCATTCTTGATTTTGATCACTGTCACTACTAACACAATAGAAGAAAAATCCCTTATAAACACATATGACCATCTGGGTCAAGCCATCCCTAGCTTACTAGGACAATGAGAGTTTCTAATCTTGAAAGCGGAACCCCATTGCTGATCTGAGAAGAAATTAATTGTAAAAAAGATTATAGAAAGGAGTTGAAAAACAAACACATAAAATTTTTTGGGTAGGGAATTTTTTGGCTTTGTTCTCTTAGTCACCATGCTTAGGGAATTTTTTGAATAGGGAAGAAATTTATTTTGGAAGGAATTTCTTTTGTGAATTTGTGTAAGAAAAAGAAGAAAAAGTGTAATGATTATGTTTTTTTTGAATTATAAATTTAGTAAAAATGATGTTATTTCTTTGTGTAATATTTAAAAAAAAAATGATACTTTTTGTAAGTATGTGACTAAGAGAATAGAGCCAAAATTTCTACTATAATAATTTGAAACGAGAATTCCATATAAATGGATACTACTCTCACTTGGCATTCTTATTTGCAGATTATAGAAAGATGTCAAAAGGGTGGCTGTTTCAATGCAAACTACAGCCATTTGTATCACCAATGGCAATGATGATCTAGTTATGGAATTTTAAAATTTTCATACTTTCTCTATCCTTGAATTCACATGAAGCTGCTGCATTTCACTCGTAAAACACGGGAACTAGCTAGGACCAATAGAGGTAGAATTTGCCTACATAACGCCCTTCACTTATACCATTAACTCTCTATCAACTTGTGTTTTAAAGTTATATTACACAATTAATACATAATAAATAATATAATGGATCTGAACTCTATGTTAATATATATGATATGTAATTATAGTATACTTATCTTATAATTATTACCATCATATCAGAGCTAAAATATTAAAGTGGTCTCTCTCAGCCGTCACTGCCACTGCTGCCACCCCGCCGCCGCCGCCACCACGGTGCCGTCGCCATATTTTCCGGCGATTTATCCACGCCGAAGCACAGCTGCCATTGGCTGTTATTTTCTTGAGCTTTCTTTTAGGCTGCAATCTCAGGCGCTTCTCCTTCTCCAGTTGCTCAATCCGGTTCCGACGTAGCTCGCGACGTCGAGCCCGTCGACGAGTCCAATCGACCCCGGATCTGGTGGTTTTCAGTCCAATCACACAAGGATTTGGTCTTTTTCAGTCGAGCTCGTGCTTTCTCCGGCGCCGGATCTAGTCTTCCCGTCGGTTCGTCTAGCTCCGTCGTTCGATTTCGGTACCTCCGCCTATTGCCGCTGCAATTGACGCCCGCTTGACGTCCAGCAAAGAAGACGAAGTCTTGATTCCACTTTATTTACGTCCTATTGATGTGGCCCTACTTTATTTCTTTTCATTTTTCTTTTTTTACCACGTGTCTCATCCTGATTCGGACCATGGTAGTCAGTATCCCGATCTGTATCGTAGTATCTTACGATCCTACGATACGCAAAGAAGTAAACGATACATGATCCCATAGTATCCTTTTTATATGCAAGATATCCATGGAATTTTTAGGATACCGATCTGTATCATAGGATCCTTCGATCCTATGACGATTCTACATTTTTTAAAAAAATCCATAATAAATTGTCGATTCAATAATTTTTCTTACATACAATTTTCATATTTATGTCTCTAGTTTAGTGAGGGATTAAATAATCAATTTCACTTTTATCCAACAACTAGACTATTGTTCGAATCTTGCCCAAGATACATGTAATTTTTTTATTTTTAAGCCTTTTAGATTATATTTTGCATCATCAACTGAAAGATAGCAATCTTATGAATATTGTATTTAGATTGATTTAATGTGTTTTTGCTGATGTTATATACACAAGTTACACATTAATTTATTACAAATTTACAATACAACTATTGGTACAACTATAGTCTGAAAGTACTCCGTTATAATTTTTTTTTTTTTTTTTGCATATAGATCCAATTTATAGGTATTCTAATATTGCAATTATGATATATACAACAATATGAGCTTGTATGATCAATTTTATCCATTTTTTGTGGGTCTTACGATTCTACGATACGATCTTGCATGGGATCCCGATCCTACTCCCCAAAACGATCCTGTGTGGTATCTCGATACTGACTACTTTGATTCGGACACATAATATTCAAAGGTCCAGTCCAGTTTTGACACGTCATCTATAGGGTCCAGTCACCTGCTTCCAGAAGCAGCCACTCTACCATGTCAGTGTCAGCAGTGCCTTGTTTGGCTGCTTTTGAATTTTTTGAATTTGGGTTTCCTTAAAGCCTTGTATGGCTGTTCCTATTTTTTGGGGTTTTCTTAAAGCTTGTTTAGCTCTCTCCCAATTATGGCCTCCACTTAGCATTTCTCTTCTCAAGTTTGCAGACTTATTAATCGAACTCTCTCCTGACAAGAGTCTTCTCAACAAAAATTCGTCTCTTCTCCAATTCTCTTTGCCACACCCGGTCATTCATCTTGGCTTCTCGATTCTGTTTGTTTTAATCACATGTCCTCTGAATCATTCTTTAGTTATAAAAGTTCCTTGTCTAATCACACTCATATCTCCACTGCAAATGGATCATCATTAACTCCTACTCATATGGGTACTCTTTCAACTTCTACATTTTCAGTATTGCACTCTTATCTCGTTTTAAATTTGTCTTTCAACCTGTTATTTGTTGGTAAACTCTGTGAACTTGATTTAGACTTACACTTCTCATTCTGTCATCACTTGATTTAGACTTACATTTCTTCAAATCTTTCGAGAATTTCGAAATATGATTCGTACTCAATTCTCCCAAACCATTAAAATATTCCACTCTGATAATGCTGCGGAATACACAGATTCCTCAGTTCTTTCCCTTCTTAAGGAAGATGGTACAATCCCTCAACGTTCCTATCCAGGTACTTCTCAGCAAAATAGGCGTGCTGAACGCAAACATCAACATATATTGAACACTGTTCGTGCTCTTCTCCTTTCTGCCGACATCCCTAAAAAATTTTGGGGTGAAACCGCCCTTACAGCCGTATATACCATTAACCGTGTTCCTTCATCTGTGACACTCACTCAATCTCCATATGAACGTCTCTATGGTACACCTCCCAATGATCGCATTCTCCGCACTTTTGGTAGTGTCTGCTTTGTCATGCTCCAACCTCATGAGCGAACAACACTTGAACCTCGCTCTCGTCTCTGTTGTTTCCTTGGATACATCATTCAACATAAGAGTTATCGGTGTTATGATCCTATTTCTAAGTGTTTTCGCCTCTCACGTCACGTGACAATTTGGGAACATATGCATTTTTCTACCCTCTCTTCCTTTCATCTATCGCCTACCTAGTCTTCGAAATTTTTTACTTCTGCCCAGATTATTAATACTTTTCATAATGTCGACCAACACTCCTTTGCCTCTAGTTCTTCCTCAGGCTCTTTAGATGCCCCTATTATAGTTTCTTCTGATTCTGTTACCTAATCTGGCAGTTTCACTTATGACTCTACTCCAGACCCTTCTGCTCTCGATCCTCAACCTGCATTTCGTCGATCCTCTCGAGTTAGTAATTCTCCTTCCTATCTAAAAGATTATCAATGTTTCCCTTCCCTTGCTACTCTTCATGAGCCTCAGTCATTTTCTGAGGCTTTGTAGAGCGCTATAAAGCACGCTTGGTTGCTAGAGGTTTCACTCAAGAATATGGGATTGATTATGAAGAAACTTTTGCTTCGGTGGCTAGGGTCACATCTGTTCGAGCTCTTCTTGCTGTGGCTTCCTCGCGTTGTTGGGACTTATCTCAAATGGTCATTAAATGCAATGGGGATCTTTCCGAGAAAGTCTACATACAGCCTCCACCGGGATTTCTTTTGGCATCCACCAAAGTTTGCAGTCTGCAGAAAGCTCTTTACGGGTTGAAGCAGGTTCCTAGAGCATGGTATTCCAAGTTCAGTTCTATTTTTTGTCAACTTGGCTTTCGGATTAGTGCTTATGGCTCTGCTCTATTCATCAAGACTTCGTCTTCTGGCACTATCCTTCTTCTCTTATATGTGGATGATGTTTTGGGTAAACGACACCTGAAGGAGTTTCTTCATACCCAGTTTGAGATGAAAGACTTATGCTCACTTCACTATTTTTTGGATCTCGAAGTCTCTAGATCTGCCTCCGGATACCTCCTCACTCAGACAAAGTATGTTTCTGATCTTTTGTCTCAAGCATGTCTTACATATTCTAAGGTTGCTTCGACTCCTACTGAAGTGAATTTCAAACTTCTCCCTGGTGATGAAGAACCTCTTATTGATATCGGCAGTTGGTTGGTAGCTTGGTTTATTTAACAGTTACTCGACTCGACATTGCACATGCTATTCACTTGGTTAGTCAGTTCATGTTTGCACCACGCTCAGTTCACTTCGCTGTTGTCCTCCACATACTGTGTTATATTAAGAGAACCATTTCGCATGGACTTCATTTCCCAGTTAACTCTTCCCTAGAGTTACGAGCCTTTGATGTAGATTGGGCTGGTGACCCGACGAATCGCCGCTCCATGACAGGTTTTTGTTTCTTCCTTAGAGACTTCCTTATTTCGTGGCAAAGCAAGAAACAATATGTTGTCTCTCATTCTAGTTCAGAGTCTGAATATCTTGCGTTAGCTGACACTATTGCAGAACTTTTATGGCTAAAAGGGCTTCTCTCATACATGAGTGTTTCAACCACCCCTAGTACACCACTATACTGTAATAGCCGAAGTGCAGTACAGATTGCTCACAATGATGTGTTTCATAAACGCATCAAGCATATCGAAATTGACTTCATCTTGTCTGCTATCATCTCTTACAGAAGTCATTGAATCTTGTCTCTGTTTCATCGAAAGATCAAATTGCTGACCTATTTACAAAGTCTCATTCTCCAGGGCGTTTTCATTCTCTTGTTTCCAAACTCAAGCTGTGTCTAATTTCACCACCACCTTGAATTTGAGAGGGGCTGATAGTTTCTTAGGCTTTGTTCTCTTGTGGCTTGTGTAGGGAAAATTTTGTTGGAGTAAAGTTTTTTGTTGAAAATTTTTTGGAGGGAAGTTTTTTTTGAGAAATTGTGTAGGTGAGAGATAAAAAAGTGTAATGATTGTGTTATTTTTTGAATTTATGTGAGTATGTATTTAGAGGAAATTTTAAAATTTTAATTTTGAATTGTTAAAAAAGTAAAGTTGTTTCTTTGTGTAAAATTTTGAAAAGAAAAAGTGATGATTCTTGAAAAATTGTCACAAGAGAACATAACCTTAGTTTATGTTGTACTTATCTTATATTATAGCCTTTATATAAAGGCTACGCTAGTATGTATTGAATCATTCAAGTTATACATAATACAATACTTATTATTTCTATCACTCTAAATAGCGAGAGAGTGCGTACAATACTTTCAGTAACTGGTCCCAAATTTTTGTTTTTTAAATTATTAGAAATAGTGTCCCTTTCTCCATTAACATCAAACCTTACTCACCTCCGACAAGCAGATCTTCCTATATCAAAATCTACGGTTAATGTGAACTGAAATGAGACAAAGACACTGACGTGTAATCTACAAAATCAATTTTAATTAATAAAGACCTTGACATGTGATGTAGACTTTAATCAACTTCTTGATGTAGAAGAATTTTGAGTAGTTTCAGTTTCAGACTCGGTGAGAAACAAATTCCCTGTCCCTGAGTTTATCTGTTCCACAAAAATGGCAGAAGTATTACCCTTTTTGGAATTTGCATCAAATAAGCTGTCAAACTTTCTAGCCGAAGAGGGAAAACTCCTGGGAGGACTTCGACAGGAGGTTCAGCTCATCAGTGATGAGTTTGGTCATATAAAGGCTTTCCTTCAGAAGTTCGCAGATTCTGATGGTCACGAAAATGATCCCCAGCTCTGTGAATGGATCAGCCAAGTCCGAGATGTTTCTTATGAAACCGAAGATGTCATTGATGAATTCTTGCTTCTTTTTGCCAGCCATCGTCCGCAGGGATTCCTTGGGTGGACATTGGAGTCCGTAAAGAATTTGCCAGCTCGTCACCGACTTGCTTCAACATTACAAGGTGTCAAGGCTAGAATCAAAAACATTTCGGATGCACGTCTCAGGTACGAATTGCACGATGCCAACAGTTCTCTTCCCAGACTCCCTGGAGACATCTCCTGGAGGCATAGCAAAGATGACGATGCTCTTCTAGCTGAAGAAGCTCAACTGGTGGGCATCGACCAGCCCAAACAACACCTCATTTCTCACCTCCTTGAGCTTGATGTTTAATCCCAACGGCTCAAAGTGATTGCTGTACTTGGCATGGGAGGACTTGGGAAAACTACACTTGTTAGAAAAGTTCATGACGATGCAGCTGTCAAAAGACTCAAAACTCATTTCCAGATCCGTGCCTGGGTCACCGTCTCTCAAAACTGTGACCTTCGGGATCTCCTCAAGGACTTGATTCAACAACTACTTTCCCAATTCAAAGAACCAATCCTACCACAGATGGATTCAATGGACATTTATAAGTTGAAAGCACTTTTGAAGGACTTTCTCCAGAGAGCAAGGTACGCAATCGTGTTTGATGATGTCTGGGACAGAGATTTCTGGGATGCATTCAGATTTGTCCTTCCTGAGAACAGCTACGGAGGCAATCGTGTTATGCTCACCACACGAATCGCTGATGTAGCCTCTGCCTCTGGAACAGATTGTCGCACTTACGTTTACAAAATGGGGGGCTTGAACTCTGGAGACTCATGGACTCTTTTTTGTCGGAAGATATTCAAGGACAAGCATTGTCCAGACCATTTAACTAATGTTGCAAGAAGTATAGTGGCCAAGTGCGAAGGCTTACCATTTGCTATCATCGCAATTGCTGGACTTTTGGCTTCTAAAGACTCAAGCAGAATACATGAGTGGGAGCTAGTTCAACACAGGCTTAGGGATGAATTTGAGGGCACTGGAAAGCTTGACAGAGTTAAGAGGATACTTTCTCTAAGTTACAACGATCTACCTTCCTCCCTCAAGGCTTGTCTTCTCTACACTAACATTTATCCCCATGGTTTTGCGATTTCATGCGAACATCTAATTCATTTGCTGGTTGCTGAGCGATTTGTGGAAGAGAAAGAGGGACAGACTGCAGAAGAAATTGGATGGGATTGTCTCAAAGAGCTTGCCAATAGGAGCTTAATCCAACTGTATCAGGTACAAGTCTATAACGGGTTATCCGGTTCCATTGCTATTTATGATCTTTTACGAGAATTTATAGCCTTGAAATCAAGGGAGCAAAACATGGTGACCATAATTAGTAGTGCCCCCGGCAAGGTGGTACGTAGACTTGTATTTTACTCTAATCTCCTTCAAATCACTACCCCAGAAAGTCACCATTATAATATTAACAATTTGCGATCCATATTCATTTTTGGGAAAGAAAAGTCAATATCTAAGGCCGTATTAACCAAAGTACTCTTAATCAGTAAGTTGTTAACAGTAGTTGATCTAAGAGGTATGGATTTAGAGGAAATTCCTGAAGAGATTTTCAAATTATATCTCCTCCACTATTT
This sequence comes from Leptodermis oblonga, assembly GCA_016801395.1. Lineage (NCBI taxonomy): Eukaryota > Viridiplantae > Streptophyta > Magnoliopsida > Gentianales > Rubiaceae > Leptodermis > Leptodermis oblonga. The sequence continues at coordinate 5,100,404 of CM028757.1, forward strand.
AGCCGTGAGTGGGAAGAGCATTAAAACAGTCCCAAAATCCATCAAAAGGCTTCAAAATCTTGAGTTTCTAACTCTGGAGGAGACTAATGTAAAGGAATTACCTTTGGAAATCCAAAAGCTTCACAAGCTTCGTCATCTTTCTTTGTTTCAGCGAGCGTTTGATTATTCAAGAGGACATTTTGCATTTTGGATGAAAAGTTAACGAGGGACCAAAAGAATACACTATTTAAAATGTGAAAAATATTTTTTCACTATTTAAAATGTGAGTGACAGAAAAAGTATTGAGTAATTTCTGAGGGATAAAAATGGTTGTTTACTAAATAAAAAAACTCATGAGATATAATTTTCAGTTAATGAGAGAGTTTGATAAGTCAGAAATATATAAATTTTTTGGCTATATCGGCCTCCTGGTTGAGTGAATATTGTGTGAGGGAGCCTTATTGGCTAAGTGTGTTGATGAGAGAAAGTCTTTGGCTGGTTGATGGGTTATCGTTTAACACCTTATGGTACAAAGGTAATAGTGGTGTGTTGATGGGAGGTCATATAAGAGATTGATGTATGTTCTTACTTATACCTCCAATGTTATGTTGTTGGTGTAATAAGTGTGTAGATAAAGTAATTTTGATTTGTCCGCCTTTGATTGATGATATAGTGAATTTGTGAATGTGGGTAAACTTATCAATACATTAAAAAAAAATTGCCCACATGATTCCTCATGTTCTCGTCGGTTTCATGAGAGATGGGAGGCAGAGTTCTCGCCTACTCTTTCCGAAGAAGAGATCCCAATTTAGGCAAAATCTGGACATTAATCCCAATGAACTCTTATTTCGCCCTGTTCACTACTTGTCTTTGCCTTCGTTTTTGCCATTGGCACTTGATATCTTGTTTTTTTGGTTTTCTTCTCCATCTCACTTTTCACTTTTACAGTCCTGATAATCTGTTTTGTCCCACAATGAGTTGTGATAGTTTACGAGTTTAGCTAGGGCCTGTTTTTAAGTTTTGTTTTTGGTTTCGATTTTGATTTTAACAATAAATTTAATATATTATAATCAGTTTTTATCATTTTCAATATAATTTTTTACTATTTAGTTGTATCTTTTTACATTTTCAATACACTTTTTGCATTATAAAACTATTTTTCCGAAACTCAAACTCAAACTAAAACTCAAATCTTCCTAAAATAACATACCCTTAACCGTAATCAATTTTGTCATATGAGGAACTGGATTTGACTCCAATCACAAAATTCTGTTTTTTTTTTCTTTTCTTTTTCCCTTTCAATTTAAGATGGGATTGGTTATGGTTTTATTAATGCATAAAAGAAAAGAACAAAGCAAGGCAAAAAATGAAGGGTCTAATATAAATGGTCGTGAAACATTTCGAAAAATGATGAATGAGTTTTTATAGTTTACTTGTGATGTTGGAAATCTGTTATTCATACTTGATGAAAGAATTGGTTGTACCATTGATTCTACGACCTTAGTTAATAGGAATTGAAAAACTTTTATATATGCTTTCGAAGGATGATCAAATCTCATTGCCTTCTTCTTATTTCTCCATTTGATGTAGTAGTAATATAATAGGGTATTATTGCAAAAATAGAAAGCTTTTGCAAGTCTATTTTTAAGGTAACTTCATCCATGGTGTCAAGGATTTAGAGGATCATCTTTCAAATATGAGCACTTTAAAGATAAAATTAAAGGTTGTTCTTTTTTCTTTTAGATCTCTTCCTTTTTTTGTATTATCAAAAAAAGTATGCACAAAATAAAAATATCTTGTCCATGTACACGAGAGGGGAAAATCCGGGAGATTTTGTTGGCGGGAAAATTGAACTGATCCAACGAGATTGCTATGTCCATAACTAATGAGTGATAGGACCGTCGTTAGCCCTATCAAATACAGTAAAATTACTGTATAAACCTGCAAACAATAGCTATGAGTAGCACAATGATGACAGGGTCGATCCCACAGGGAACGGACTGCTTCAAATCACAAAAACCTATTAATTCCTAAAAAGTTTTTGGTTCGCAACCACCTTTATTGCTCAGAGAGACTTTGTAAAAATTATTGAAAACTAAATACAAATTTAAATTAAGAAAGAGAATTTAATCAATGAAATAAAGTATTCCAGCAATATGTAAATCACAATAATCACGTGCATGTTAATCATCAACTCAACAATATATTAAATAGCATGTCATCAATCAGTTATAGGTTACCGTGAATCCGCATCAGACATAACCCAATCTCCCCTTACTTTATTGACAATTACCGTGAATCCGCATCAGACATAATTGCTACTCTAATTAACAAGGAACAGGTCGTAAGGCGTCGACACCTATTAACCAAGTTAACAGCCTTAAGATCTAGGGAAACCTGATTTTAGTTATTCTTATTGAATTAACATCTAAGAATTACTAACCCCTTAACTTTGCCACTAATTAATCTTGCCCAATAAATATTATGTTATTTAACTGGGAATTAATTGGCTCTACCTAATTCAACTAAGGTGATCAAGCTTAATTAAATATCAGTAATCAAAGTTATGAGCAGAGAATAAGAAGGAACACATGCAATTTAATTTAAGCACAATTCGGTTTCATAACATGCCCGGATTAATTGCTATTACATTATGCCGGAATAAATAATTTAGCTACTCATAATTAAACTAACTACGAACATAATTATTATATGAATCATACTGAAAATAGTTGAAAAGAATAGAATAACTAAGAAAGAAATACTTGATTTGCGATCTGAAAAATAGTCTCAGAGTATGCAACGTCTCGTTTGGGCAAACGGGACCTTGTCCTGGCAGAATTTCTCAAAACGCGAGAACCGAAAACTACTGCTCTAAAATCTGAAATAGCTATGAAAATATGGAATAATATTCTCTCTCTCCAGAACGTATTTGTTCTCTCCCTTCTATCCCTATAAATAGGTGTAGAATGGAGAGAAGAACTAATAGTAAACTACTAAAATTCTGTTCCATGTAGGATACTACCAAAAATAATTTCCAAAATAAAGAAGGATAAAATAAATTAGGCAACAGCCCATGCGCAGTATTCATGCTGATAAGAATTCAGATTCCATTCCAATTTCTTCCTGCGATGGTCACTTAATTGGGCATGGGCCTATTTTCTTCATTGGGCTTTTTTTTCAACTTCCTTGGGCTGCTTCAACTTCTTTGGGCTGCTTGTTCTTTTCTTGCTCTTTTTTGCATCTGCTTTTTCTAATTATTCTTTTTCCTAAACCCTGCATTTATCTAACAAAAACTTGCACATACCCGTGAGATTTTCCACAAATATGCTCTAAAATTCAGCAGCTAAAGGACACCTATCAAATATCCCCACACTTGAATGACGCTTGTCCTCAAGCGTGAAGTGAAGAATTAAACTCAGTCCTATTTGCTTTCCCTTTCTTACATAACAAAAACACAAAGACACAAACACAAGAATAGAAAAGACACAAAACTTGCACAGACCCAAAAGAAACATAAAAAAAACAAACAAAAACAAACACTGACTCAACAGAACCAAGACATGACTCACATGACACACTGACACCACACAAACACAGGATTACTCTGCCCAAATTCCTCATGTCAATTGTACTTGCACCACGAGATTCACCTTTTAATCACAAACTATGCAAACTCTACCATTCCACCAAACAATCCATACCAAGTCAGTTTAACACAGTTCATGCATAAATTCCCAAGCAGCACTCTTATGGGTAGTAAATCACACAACTCACAATTCAGAAAATTAGGACAAGTGATTCATCCCTAGTCTAGTCAGAACTCAAAAGCTTGATAACTGACCATCTCCACAGTAAAGATTGAGTAATGCACAGATGTTAAGAACAACCTTTTATTCATATGGACGCAATGGGGCCAAGGGATTTTTATTTATTTGGTCGGGCCCTATGGGGTTCTAAGTCACCTGTAGAATTCAACAAATAGTGTGCATGCATATAGAACCTGCTGCTCCTTTTTAGTTGGACATTAACTCCACTTCCTGCATTTCCTGATCTAGAGCCAAAACATGCAGCTCTTTCTGTACTTATTCAAGCAGTGTCAGTCACCAAAAACTCATTCAGCACATGATTAAAAATTCAGCACATAATCTCCAAAATCCAGTCCTTTAACTTATTATGCAAACATGTTAAAAACATAACCAGCTCTTGTTTTATTTCATCATCTCTTTCTCTTTTTTTTTTTTCTTTTTTTTCAAATGTGGACTCATTTTCTTTCCACAGCAGAACTGATTTTTCATATAAATTCAGCAGATACACAAAGAAATAAAATTGGACTCCATAATTGTGCCTCATGACTTCTTCTCTGTCGCAGCATCAACACATAATACCATGCAGCATGCACACCAAGGGTAAGAAAGGATTTACTCAGAACAGGCTTGGCTAATTTTTACTGACTCATAACTGAAAGGTCAAGGCTTCAACTTGCTGACTAAGGGGTATTTTTCTGTATAGGACGGTTCAGAAATTCAAGCCAAAAGGGTTTATCCTAGAAAAGGTCCCCCATCATCCAACCATGCATTACTCAATAAACCATTTTGACAGTCAAGCAGGCAAACCAAAGAGATTCTCAAGCAAAACATTCAGTGCGGCTCAGAATTATTTAGTAGGCTTTAGAAGAGGGAATTCATGCACAACCTGTATTAAAATAACGGATCTATCCCAAACCACATCCACAAGAATAAGCATAGTAAGTGATTCATAGGATGTCTATGTTGCTTCTTTCAGATTAACATTCAGAATTAGGCCAAAATCCTGTACTTCACATACACATTCAAGACTCCAAGGACAAACAAAACAAGACACAGGAGAGAATCGCAAAACATCCCCACACTTAAAAGGATGCTTGCCCTCAAGCATACAAAGACAACACAACTATGGAAAACAAAAACAAAAACAAAAACAGCACAAAAAAAACAAAACAAAAACAACACATGAAACAAAACAAAAAGGGATACTAGAGAAAGACTTATCAAATCTCATTCGGTGGTGGTGGCTTTGGATTCAGGATTGGGGCTTTTACTAATGATGGCAGCAGCTTGCTTTCTGGGTCCCGTTTGGGCAAACGGGAGGTTGCCCTGGAAGCTGGATCAATTTCTGTTATCGACTCACTGCAACAAAAATTAAATGCTAAATTTTTTTTTTTTTTTAAGAAGGAATAAAATACAGAAAAATAGAAATAATGGAAAACAAATAAAAATAATAATAAATAAATAAATAAATGTGGGTTGCCTCCCACTAGCGCCTCTCTTTTACGTCTTCGGCCAGACGCAGTCTGTCTCCTTCAATGATTCGGACAGCATAACAATGGAATTTCTTCCACCGTTTGAACCTGGGTAGCATCACAGAAAAGTTTAAGATGTTTCTTGTTGATTGTGAATTTCTTTCCAATCTTGGAATTTTGAACTTGCACAGCTCCACTTGAACAGACGGACACTACATCCAGTGGTCTTATCTTCTTCTTCTTCTCACCAAGTAGACCCTTGATATCAAAATTTGCAAACCCACCTCTTTTTCCTTGACTGATTTGCTGGCCAGTATCACATTGTGGGGGAATTTGACTCACTTCCTGCAAAAAATCAGTCTCAAGATGCTCTTGGACACAAGGGTCAATCATATCAACACTATAAACATTTTCCATAGGCATTGAACTTTTTATGGCATCATCCATACTAAACGTGACCTTTTCACCACAGTAGTCCAGGCAAATAGATCCATTGTACACATCAATTAGGGCTCTAGATGTTTTCAAGAAAGGTCGGCCTAACAAGACTTCGGCTGACTCTTTTGACGGATCACTACTCATCTCAACCACATAAAAATCAGCAGGGTATACAAAAGAATGAACTCTTACCAACACATTTTCCAAAAGACCCACAGGATGTACATATGATCTATCAGCCAATTGAATTATAACACTAGTGTCGACTAATTCAACACCAGTTAAAGTTTGATACACAGAAAGAGGCATTACATTAATTGAAGCACCTAAATCACACATAGCATGCTTAATCTGTTTATCTCCAATTACACAAGGTAAAGAAAACATACCTGGGTCCTTGCACTTAGGTGGCAATTTCTTTTGAATTACGGCAGACACGTTCTCGCCCATGATTACCTTGCGTGCTCCTCTTTGCTTCCCAGCCATAAACTCTTTCAAGAACTTCCCAATTAGGGGGATTTTTATTGCCTTGAGGAAAGGAATGTTAATCTCCATCTTTTCAAAAGCTGCCAAATAATCCACCGGACCCTGAAGGCATCGACACCTATTAACCGTGTTAACAGCCTTAAGATCTAGGGAAACCCAATTTTAGTTATTCTTATTGAATTAACATCTAAGAATTACTAACCCCTTATTCTCTATTACCTGAAGGTAACTCTGCCACTAATTAATCTTGCCCAATAAATATTATGTTACTTAACTGGGAATTAATTGGCTCTACCTAATTCAACTAAGGTGATCAAGCTCAATTAAATATCAGTAATCAAAGTTATGAGCAGAGAATAAGAAGGAACACATGCAATTTAATTTAAGCACAATTCGGTTTCATAACATGCCCGGATTAATTGCTATTACATTATGCCGGAATAAGAAATTTAGCTACTCATAATTAAACTAACTACGAACACAATTATTATATGAATCATACTGAAAATAGTTGAAAAGAATAAAATAAATAAGAAAGGAATACTTGATTTGCGATCTGGAAAATAATCTCAGAGTCTGCAACGTCCCGTTTGGGCAAACGGGACCTCTGCCGACAGAAATTCTCCAAACGCCAGAAACGAAAACTACTGCTCTAAAATCTGAACTAGCTATGAAAATATGGAATAATATTCTGCTTCCTACGTACGTACTGTTCTTCTCCCTTCTATCCCTTTTATAAAGGTGTAGAATGGAGAGAATAACTAATAGTAAATTACTAAAACTCTTGTCCATGTAGGATACTACCAAAAATAATTTTCCAAAATAAAGAAGGATAAATAAATTAGGAAATAATCCCTTCTTCCAGCTGGCGCACCACCAATTTGGCAATTAAAGAATCCAAATTCCATTCCAATTGCTTCACACGATTGATCAATTAATTGCTTCATTGGGCCTTCTTCAATTTTGGGCTGCTTCTTCCATATTTGGGCTGCTTCAACTTTAGCCCACTTGCTCCTTTTTGCATGCATGCATGATATTAATACTTCCTCCCTTCATTGCTTCTTTGAACTGGTTTGCTCTTTTCTTCCTCTTTTTGCATCTGCTTCCTTTAATTATTCTTCTTCCTAAAACCTGCATTTATCTCACAAAAACTTGCACATACCCGTGAGATTTGCCACAATTATGCTCTAAAATTCAGCGGCTAAAGGACATCTATCAAATATCCCCACACTTGAATGACGCTTGTCCTCAAGCGTGAAGTGAAGAATTAAACTCAGTCCTATTTTCTTTCCCTTTCTTACATAACAAAAACACAAAGACACAAACACAAGAATAGAAAAGACACAAGACTTGAACAGACCCAAAAGAACATAATAGAAAAACAAACAATGACCCAAACGACCTAAGAATGACACCACACAAAAACAGGATTATTCTGCCCAAATTCCTCATGTCAATTGTACTTGCACCACGAGATTCACCTTTTAATCACAAACTATGCAAACTCTACCATTCCACCAAACAAACCATACCAAGTCAGTTTAACACAGTTCATGCATAAATTCCCAAGCAGCACTCTTATGGGTAGTAAATCACACAACTCACAATTCAGAAATTTAGGACAAGTGATTCATCCCTAGTCTAGTCAGAACTCAAAAGCTTGATAACTGACCATCTCCACAGTAAAGATTGAGTAATGCACAGATGTTAAGAACAACCTTTTATTCATATGGACGCAATGGGGCCAAGGGATTTTTATTTATTTGGTCGGGCCCTATGGGGTTCTAAGTCACCTGCAGAATTCAACAAACAGTGTGCATGCATATAGAACCTGCTGCTCCTTTTTAGTTGGACATTCACTCCACTTCCTGCTTTTCCTGATCTAGAGCCAAGACATTCAGCTCTTTCTTTAATTATTCAAGCAGGGACAGTCACCAAAAACTCATTCAGCCATGATTACAAATTCAGCACATAATCTCCAAAATCCAGTCCTTTACTTAATCTGCAAACGTATTAAAAACATAACCAGCTCTTATTTTTTTTTTTTTTTCTTTCTCAAATGTGGGCTCATTTTCTTTCCACAACAGAACTGATTTTTCATATAATCTCAGCAGATACAAAAAGAAACAGAACTGGACTCCACAATTGTGCTTCATGACTTCTTCTCTGTCGCAGCATCAACACATAATACCATGCATGCACACCAAGGGTATGAAAGGATTTACTCAAAACAGGCTTGGCTGATTTTTACTGACTCAGAACTGAAAGGTCAAGGCTTCAACTTGCTGACTAAGGGGTATTTTTCTGTATAGGACGGTTCAGAAATTCAAGCCAAAAGGGTTTATCCTAGAAAAGGTCCCCCATCATCCAACCATGCATTACTCAATAAACCATTTTGACAGTCAAGCAGGCAAACCAAAGAGATTCTCAAGCAAAACATCCAGTGCGGCTCAGAATTATTTAGTAGGCTTTAGAAAAGGGAATTCATGCACAACCTGTATCAAAATAACGGCTCTATCCCAAACCACATCCACAAGAATAAGCATAGTAAGTGATTAATAGGACATCTATGCTGCTTTTTCAGATTAACATTCAGAATTGGGCCAAAAATCCTGTACTTGACATACACATTCAAGACTCCAAAGACAAACAAAACACAGAAAAAAATTGGCAACACATCCCCACACTTAAAAGGATGCTTGCCCTCAAGCATACATAGACAATACAACTATGGAAAAAACAAAAACAAAAACAGCACACAAAGAACCAAAACAAAAACAACACATGAATCAACTAAAAACAGTAAAAGGGAACGCAAGACTCACTAAGGAAAGCGCTGCTGCAGAAAATTCCAGAAATTGTCCAATCTCCTATTTATGGCATCAAATCCTTCTTGGACTTCATTACGCAAAGCAGCAATCTCTTGCTGGATGCGAGGCAGACCTGCAACATGTACATGTGTCGGCGGAGGAACCGCCGCACTATAGAAATGTGTGTCCCCAGTGGGGTCCTTATAAACCAGAGAAACACGTTGCAGAAAGTCCATAGTCATAGAGGTAGGGGGAGGTGCAGGCTTCATGCAGGTGTTGGTAGGATCAAATAAATGAGCATGATGCGCAAGAGTGGCCACAAAATGTCCTAAAGACAAATTCCGGATGGTGTGGCTAGCTATTTCACCCAATTGGTGACCAATCCAAAAACCCAGGTTCAAAGGACGGCCTTCTAACATAGCATGCAAAATATAAAGCTCAGGGGCAGTGACTACATGCAAGGCAGATACCCTACCACTCAAATTATGGGCTAAAAGTTGGTGACAGACCACCAAAGCAGGATTATCAATCAAATATGCAGGAGATTTAGAGGCAACAAAGTCCTGTTCATCATTTGGGGCCAACGCCTTCCAGGCTTCCTTTTTATTAAACTTGGGCAGCCCAATGCCACCCTGCAAGTAAGCCGCAGACTGCAGGGTATTCACATCACAGATTCCTAAACATGTATTCAAGGAATTAATTGAAAATTGAAGGTGCCTCCCAAAAAGCATGAAGGATAAAAACACTTGCTCCCGAGTAAGATCCCTATTCTTGGCTCTAGTCATGGTGGTGAAGGCCTCATGCAACATTTCATCAAAAATAGGATCAACAGGCATATCCAGCAGCCAAGACCAACCAATTCCAGCAAACAGTTCATGCACAGCAGCATTTACACCCAGAAATTCTAAAGCGCCTTCATCAAGTGTAACACAAGAAATTGCAGATTTGGTACTAAAAATGTCATACCTTTTCTGCTGTGCTTCTTCAGGAAAAGTCAAGAAGGGTGCAAGTTGCTCCCGGGTAGAAGTATCAGCCCTGGTCCCAGGTTGATGTGGCACCGGAGATGGTGGTTCGCCGAGCTCGGAATCCGAAGAGGTGGACGCCGGTGACGGGACGGCGTCACTGGTTGCTGCACCCGCTGTGCGAGTGGCCCCTCGGGTTCGGGTCGGACGGGAGGCTGGCACCTCCTCGTCCGATTCAATGAGCACGGGCCCGGCGTCTTGGGCCGTGTGAGACCGAAGGGCGGCCGACGCCATTATTGCAGCGGTGCGGCTCGAGCGGCGACGTGGAGGTGCTGGAGGTGCTTCGAGCTCTGCGGGAGGGGTTGGGTTCTTCATTAAGGGCCTCGATCGGCCGGCTAGAGGGCGTGGGTGAGAGGGGCCAGCCGCAGCCATGGTGGAGACCGATTGTGGGTGGGAATCGGGCGAGGAGTTGGGCGAAGGTTCGGGTGCGGGCCTGCGGGATTTTGACTTGCGTGGACCGGCCATGGAAAAAACGGTGGTGGCGAGTGGCGTGAAGGTGGTGAGGAATGAAGGAGATGATTGCAGCGGGAAGGTGAAGCAATTTGGGTGCTGATTTGGGAATTAGGGAAATGGGGTTAAGTAATTGCAGGATGGCCCTTCTTCTTCCTGACACTTCGAAGTTGACCCCCACCACTCAACCTATGTTGCCTTTTTGCGAGATGGTCCTCCCTCTTCTGAAATGTGGTGATTGCTCCCCTTAATTGTTAACTTGGTAGCTTGGATCCCTGCTCCTTGTTGCCTACCCATTGAACTTCATAAGTTAGCTACTAGAACGCCAACCTGCACAAAAACTTAAATGCTAAAAATGAAATACTAAACGACTGAATCCAGTTCATTTTTTTATTTTTTTTATTTTTTTTTTAAATTAAATACAGAAAAATAGAAATAATGAAAAACACAAATAACAATAAAGACAATAATAATAAAAGAAAATGTGGGTTGCCTCCCACTAGCGCCTCTCTTTCACGTCTTCGGCCAGACGCAGTCTGTCTCCTTCAATGGTTCGGACAGCTTTGCAGTGAAATTGCTTCCACCAAAACGTTCCGATCGAGTTCGTTGTAATGCTTGAGACGTTGCCCGTTAACCGTGAATGTATGGTTAGTTACCGGATTCCGTACTTGCACAGCTCCAGTCGGGCTAACTGACACAATGTCCAAAGGTCCATGCCACTTACTCTTCAATTTACCACCCATGAGGCGCAGTCTAGATTGAAAAAGTAGAACCTTCTGGCCCACCTGAAATTCCTTCTGTCGAATGCACCGATCATGCCACAATTTAGTGCGGTCCTTGTACCAATTTGCATTATCATAAGCTTCAAGTCTCAGTTCCTCGAGTTCCTCTAGCTGGTACTTCCTTTCTTCCCCACACTTGGTTGCTTCCATGTTCAATTGTTGCACCGCCCAATACGCCTTATGCTCTAGTTCCACAGGTAGATGACACATTTTTCCAAAAACCAGCCGGTAAGGTGACATGCCAATTGGAGTTTTAAAGGCAGTCCTGTATGCCCATAGAGCATCATTCAGCTTTTGACTCCAATCCTTTCGTGATGTATTCACTGTTCTCTCGAGCACATGCTTGATTTCTCTGTTGGAAACCTCAGCCTGACCATTTGACTGTGGGTGATATGGGGTGGCAAGTCTATGATGCACGCCGTACTTTTTCATCAGGGCGGCTATAGTCCGATTACAGAAATGAGTCCCTTGATCACTGATGATTGCCCTCGGTACACCGAACCTACAAAAAATATTAGCTCGCAAAAATGCTGCAACTGCTTTGGAGTCATTGGTTCTGGTAGCTTTTGCTTCGACCCATTTAGATACATAGTCCACAGCTAGCAATATATAAAGATTCCCATTTGACACTGGCAGTGGTCCCATGAAGTCCATTCCCCATACATCAAAAACATCACAAACTTTAATGGGGACTTGTGGCATCTCATCTCGGGGCCCTATATTACCCATTCGTTGGCACCTGTCGCAAGCTTTACAAAATAAATAAGCATCCCGATTCAATGTCTGCCAGTAAAATCCACTGTCTCTCACCTTTCGAGCTGTTCGCTGGGGGCCATAATGGCCACCACATTCCAAAGAGTGACAATGCCGCAGTATTTCTTCTTGTTCCCATTCAGGGACACATTTTCTAATTACTTGATCAGCTCCCATTTTCCACAGAGTCGGCTTGTCCCACATATAGTATTTACTATCACTCACAATTCTTTGTCTCTGTGCTTGGGTCAGGTCTGGCGAAAAAGTATTAGAAGTGAGGTAATTAACCATATCTGCATACCATGGATCGCAGCTCTTCTTCTCTGAAATTCGCAGATTCAGGGACTGTTCTACCTCCCGTTTGGGCAAACGGGACGTCGCCTGGTACAGATGCTCTTCTGGAAAGTTTTCCTTAATTGGTGGGCCGGCTTCAGGTTGAACCAGCCTACTCAGATGATCAGCAACGTTATTTTCTGCACCCTTTTTGTCCCTTAACTCCCATGTGAACTCCTGGAGCAATAAAATCCACCGAATTAATCTTGGTTTGGACTCCTTTTTGGCCAACAAGTGCTTTAATGCAGCGTGGTCTGTGTAGACAATGCACCTTGATCCCAACAGGTACTGTCTGAATTTGTCAAAGGCAAATACCACTGCCAACAATTCCTTTTCAGTAGTGGAGTAATTACACTGGGCTGGATTCAGAGTTTTCGATGCATAATAGATGACATGACTTTCCTTCCCAATTTTCTGACCCAACACTGCACCTACTGCATAGTCACTAGCGTCGCACATTAGCTCGAATGGGTGCTCCCAGCGTGGAGATTGAATAATCGGTGCTGAAGTCAACTTATTCTTCAATGTGTCAAAGGCCTGTCTGCACTCTCCCGTTAGGGCAAACGGGACGTCGTCCTTCAGCAAAGTAGTCAGAGGCTGTGCGATTTTAGCAAAATCCTGAATAAATCTTCTGTAAAACCCAGCATGTCCTAAGAATCCACGAATTTCCCTGACATTAGTTGGATAAGGGAGCTTGGCTATCAATTCAACTTTGGCCTTATCTACCTCAATTCCCTTCTCAGATATCTTGTGTCCCAACACTATCCCTTCTGTGACCATAAAGTGACATTTTTCATAATTGAGGATGAGGTTTTTCTGCACACATCTCCCCAGTACTGAGTCCAAACTCTCCAAGCACTCATCGAATGTTGCCCCATAAACTGTGAAATCATCCATGAATATTTCAATACACTTCTCGATAAGGTCCGAAAAAATACTCATCATGCATCTTTGAAAGGTTCCTGGAGCATTACATAGACCGAACGGCATTCTCCTGTAGGCATACGTGCCGAAAGGGCAAGTGAACGTCGTCTTTGCCTGGTCCTCCTGATTCACCCAAATTTGAAAGTAGCCACTATATCCGTCTAGGAAATAAAAGAACATGTTGCCTGCTAATCTTTCCAACATCTCGTCTATGAATGGTAAGGGGAAGTGATCTTTTCTGGTTGCAGCATTTAACTTCCTGAAGTCGATGCACATCCGCCATCCTGTGAGGAGTCTCATAGGCACTAACTCATTGTTCTCATTTTCCACAACCTCAAAACCTCCCTTCTTGGGTACTACATGCACAGGACTCACCCACTTGCTATCACTGATTGGAAAAATTATTCCCATGTCGAGGAGTTTCAGAATCTCCTTTAGGACCACTTCTCTCATATTGGGATTGAGCTTGCGTTGGTGATCTCTGGAAGGTTTTGCATCTGGCTCCAAGAGGATGTAGTGTTGGCAAATGTCAGGGCTGATCCCAGTGATGTCCGCCAAGGTCCACCCGATGGCCTTCTTGTGTTGCCGTAGGATGCGAAGCAGCCTATCCTCCTGACAGGCAGTTAATGTACTACTGATGATGACTGGCAGCGTCTCCTTCTCCCCCAAGTAACATATTTTAGGTTCTCAGGCAGTGGCTTTAGATCCAGGATTGGGGCCTTGACTAAGGATGGCAGCAGCTTGCTTTCTGGGTCCCGTTTGGGCAAACGGGACGTTGCCCTGGAAGCTGAATCGATATCTGTAGAGTAAAGAGACATAATAGTCTCTCTGATTTGGTCATTGCTCATGTGCAGGGCATCTCTTTCAGTCAGCCCCTGAGTAAGAACTTGTTCCATCCTATCCTGCAAAAATTCAGTCTCAAGGTATTCTTGGACAATTGGGTCAATCAGATCAATACTATTTACATTCTCTGTATCTGCTTTATTTCTCATGGCATGCTCAATATTAAAGATGTACTTCTCACCATAATAATCTAGACAAATAGTCCCATTATAGACATCAATAAGAGCTCGAGAAGTTTTCAAAAAGGGCCGGCCTAACAAGACTCCAGCTGACTCTTTGGACGGATCACTACTCATCTTGACCACATAAAAATCAGCAGGATACACAAAAGAATGAACTCTAACTAAGACATTTTCAAGTAATCCTTCAGGATGAACACAAGATCTATCTGCCAATTGTATAATTACTCCAGTTTCTACTAATTCAACACCAGTCAGGGTCAAATAAACAGATAGGGGCATTACATTAATTGAGGCTCCTAAGTCACACATGGCATGTTCAATTTGTTTATCACCAATGATGCAAGGAAGAGAAAACATACCTGGGTCCTTGCATTTTGGCGGTAGCTTTTTCTGAATGACTGCTGATACAGTCTCACCAAGGATCACCTTGCTTGCGCCCCTAGGTTTGCCAGCCATGAACTCCTTCAAAAATTTACCAATAGGAGGGATCTTTATTGCCTTGAGGAAAGGTATGTTAACCTCCATCTTCTCAAACGCTGCCAAATAGTCCACAGGATCCTCTTTTGGTTTCTTCGCCTTCCCGATCAGTCGGTTTGGAAACGGTGGGTCTTCATAGGGGTTTCCACCTTTTAGGCTTAGAAAAGGTTCAGGTCTGCTTCTTATTCCTGTTTCTGCAGTTTCAGGTTCAGGGTCCCGTTTGGGCAAATAGGACCTCGACGCAGAACTCTCTGGCTCTTCTGGATGCGGAGACTTGACATATTCCCTGGATTTTAGGTTCAGGGTCTCATGTTCTCTTGCTTCTTCGGTTTCTGCGATTTCAGGATCAGGGTCCCGTTTGGGCAAACGGGACCTCGACGCAGCGTTCTTTTCTACAGCTGGCTCCAAGACCTTCCCACTCCGCAGGGTTATCTCATTCACATTCTCTTTGGATGGCACCTGAACTTGGGCGGGTAATCTGCCCTGGTCTCCCTTCAATTCTTTGAGCGAAGCAGCCAGTTGGGACATCATATTTGCCAGACTATCAATGCTGGCTTTCTGCTCTTTTTGTTGATCTATAAGAGATGCAATTAAATCATTAGAATCTTTACCACTTCGCTGTGGTTGGTATGCACTCTGGCCTTGCTGGGAACCTCTCTGCTGTGGTGGTCGGTATGCTTGATTCTGATACTGACTCTGGTACTGGTTCGGGTTAGCCTGATATTGGGGCTGCTGACTTTGATCCTGGCTACCTGGTTCAGTCCATCTGAAACTAGGATGATCCTTCCACCCTTGATTGTACGTATTGGAATAAGGGTCTCTTCTTTGATGTGGGCCATTCCAGTTTCCAGCAGCATTTGCTTGAGCCAGGGGATCTGTAGGTGCAAGGTTACACTTATGGGTAAAATGTCCCATATTTCCGCAGATTCCACACACTTCCTCTGTCTGTGCCTTATTTGTTCCAGCCGCCATTTTAGTTATCATCTCAGTCATTTTTCTCATCTCGGCCACCAGCTGGGAGTTGTTCACGGGGTTCTCATCATCAATAATACGCACTTCGGCAGTTCGCTTGGCAAGACGGATCCTGGGTTCAGCAAAGTCATTCCGTGCTTCCAATGTCTCCTTTATTATCTTATGAGCAGATGTGGCAGTGTTATTCAGAAATGCACCACCACTGGCAGAATCCATATGCATCCTCTCGGCCTCTGTCATTCCATGGTAGAAAAATTGCAACAACTCTCCATCCGAGTACCTATGGTTTGGGCAACTGTCGCACAGTCGCTTAAATCTGAGCCAGTAAGTGCGGAGGGACTCATCATAGTCTTGTTGGATCCCACTTATCTCCTTCTTCACTGCATTCGTCTTCGTGGCGGGAAAGTAATTTTTAAGGAACGCCTCCTTCATCTCCCCCCATGTAGTGATGGAGTTTGGCTCTAGGGAAGAGAACCACATATTGGCTTCGCCTGTCAGGACAAAAGGGAATGCCACGAGTCGGAGCTGCTCCACAGTGGCTCCTGCTGGTACTTTGCCCAACTTGCATCCTTTGACGTACTCGCGCAAAAAACTGTGGGGGTCCTCTCCTGGCCTTCCATGGTACTTTGGTAGCATGCTCAACCAACTAGATTTGAGTTGGAAGTGACTTGTGATTTCAGGCATTACAATTGCTGACGGCTCATCCTCGGCATCATGATTGCTTAACTCCTTTAGAGTTGGTTCAGCAGCAGGAGCTTCCACTCGTCCTCTTTCTTCCTGTCTATCCCCCATCTTAGAATCAGGCTTAGGGACAAAATTCTGTTCAGACTCAGCTTCTGTTCTACCTCCCGTTAGGGCAAACGGGACCTTGTCCGAATCTGAAACAGCAGCTTCTCGCCTTTGACGTGCTTCTTTTGCGAGTCTCCTTGCAGTTTTTTCAATCTCTGGATCGTACTGCAATTCAGGTTGCGACGATCTGCTCATAAAACACACAAAAACACAAATTAATAGGAAAAGGTGATTTAAAACATAAAACCGTTCCCCGGCAACGGCGCCAATTTGATAGGACCATCGTTAGGCCTATCAAATACAGTAAAAGTACTGTATAAACCTGCAATAATTAGCTATAGGTAGCACAATGATAACAGGGTCGATCCCACAGGGAACGGACTGCTTAAAATCACAAAACCTATTAATTCCTAAAAACTTTTGGTTCGCAACCACCTTTATCGCTCAGAGAGACTTTGTAAAAAAATATTAAAAACTAAATACAAAATTAAATTAAGAAAGAGAATTTAATCAATGAAATAAAATATTCCAGCAATATGTAAATCACAATAATCACGTGCATGTTAATCAACTCAATAATATATTAAATAGCATGTCATCAATCAGTTATAGGTTACCGTGAATCCGCATCAGACATAACCCAATCTCCCCTTACTTTATCGGCAATTACCGTGAATCCGCATCAGACATAATTGCTACTCTAATTAACAAGGAACAGGCCGTAAGGCATCGACACCTATTAACCGTGTTAACAGCCTTAAGATCTAGGGAAACCCAATTTTAGTTATTCTTATTGAATTAACATCTAAGAATTACTAACCCCTTATTCTCTATTACCTGAAGGTAACTCTGCCACTAATTAATCTTGCCCAATAAATATTATGTTACTTAACTGGGAATTAATTGGCTCTACCTAATTCAACTAAGGTGATCAAGCTTAATTAAATATCAGTAATCAAAGTTATGAGCAGAGAATAAGAAGGAACACATGCAATTTAATTTAAGCACAATTCGGTTTCATAACATGCCCGGATTAATTGCTATTACATTATGCCGGAATAAGAAATTTAGCTACTCATAATTAAACTAACTACGAACACAATTATTATATGAATCATACTGAAAATAGTTGAAAAGAATAAAATAAATAAGAAAGGAATACTTGATTTGCGATCTGGAAAATAATCTCAGAGTCTGCAACGTCCCGTTTGGGCAAACGGGACCTCTGCCGACAGAAATTCTCCAAACGCCAGAAACGAAAACTACTGCTCTAGGTGGTTTGCGGTTTGGAAAAGGTGGATCTTCATAGGGGTTTCCACCTTTTAGGCTTAGAAAAGGTTCAGGTCTCTCTCTTATCCCTGTATGTAGAGGGGCTGCTGGTGCTGTTTCTGCAGTTTCAGGTGCAGGGTCCCGTTTGGGCAAATAAGACCTCGGAGTAGAACTCTCTTGCTCTTCTGGATGCGGAAACTTGACATATTCCCTGGATTTCAGGTTCAGGGTCTCATTCTCTCTTGCTTTTTCGGTTCCTGCGATTTCAGGTTCAGGGTCCCGTTTGGGTAAACGGGACCTCGGAGTAGAATTCTTTTGCACTTCTGGCTGCAGAACCTTCCCACATCTCAGAGTTATCACACTAACATTCTCTTTCTGTTGTATTTGAACCTGTGAGGGCAGTCTGCCCTGGTCACTCTTCAATTCTTTGAGCGAAACAGCCAATTGGGACACCATATTTGCCAGACTATCAATGCTGGCTTTCTGCTCTTTTTGTTGATCTATAAGAGACGCAATTAAATCATTAGAATCTTTACCACTTCGCTGTGGTTGGTATGAACTCTGGCCTTGCTGGGAACCTCTCTGCTGTGGTGGTCGGTATGCCTGGTTCTGATACTGATTCTGGTTACCCTGATACTGGGGCTGCTGACTTTGATCCTGTCTGCCTGGTTCAGTCCATCTGAAACTAGGATGATCTTTCCACCCTTGATTGTATGTGTTGGAGTACGGGTCCCTTCTCTGATGTGGACCATTCCAATTCCCAGCAGCATTTGCTTGGGCCAGGGGGTCAGTGGGTGCAAGGTTACATTTATGGGTAAAATGTCCCATATTTCCGCAAATTCCACAAACTTCCTCTGTCTGCACCTTATTTGTCCCAACTACTATTTTAGTCATCATCTCAGTCATCTTTCTCATTTCGGCTACCAACTGGGAGTTGTTCTGTGTTATGTCATCCTGCTCACGGGGTCTCACATCATCAATAATGCGCACTTCGGCGGTCCGCTTGGCCAGACGGATGCTGGGTTCAGCAAAGTCATTGCGTGCTTCCAGTGTCGCCTTTATTATTTTATGAGCAGATGTGACAGTATTATTCAGAAATGCACCACCACTGGCGGAATCCATATGCATCCTTTCGGCTTCCGTCATTCCATGGTAAAAGAACTGCAGCAACTCACCATCCGAGTACCTATGGTTTGGGCAACTATCGCACAATCGCTTAAATCTCAGCCAATAGGTGCGGAGGGATTCATCATAATCTTGTCGGATCCCACTTATCTCCTTCTTTACTGCGTTAGTCTTCGTGGCTGGGAAGTAATTTTTAGAGAAAGTCTCCTTCATCTCCCCCCATGTAGTGATGGAGTTTGGCTCTAGGGAAGAGAACCACATATTGGCTTCGCCTGTCAGGACAAAAGGGAATGCCACGAGTCGGAGCTGCTCCACAGTGGCTCCTGCTGGTACCTTGCCCAACTTGCACCCTTTGATGTACTCACGCAAAAAGCTATGGGGATCCTCTCCTGGCCTTCCATGGTACTTTGGTAGCATACTCAACCAACTAGATTTGAGTTGGAAGTGACCTGTGATTTCAGGCATTACAATTGCTGACGGATCATCCTCGGCGTCGTGATTGCTTAACTCCTTTAGAGTTGGTTCAGCAGCAGGAGCTTCCACTCGTCTTCTTTCTTCCTGTCTATCCCCCATCTTAGAATCAGGCTTAGGGACAAAATTCTGTTCAGACTCAGCTTCTGTGCTACCTCTCGTTAGGGCAAACGGGACCTTGTCCGAATCAGAAACAGCAGCTTCTCGCCTTTGACGTGCTTCTTTTGCGAGTCTTCTTGCAGTTTTTTCAATCTCTGGATCATACTGCAATTCAGGTTGCGACGATCTGCTCATAAAACACACAAAAACCACAAATTAATAGGAAAAGGTGATTTAAAACATAAAACCGTTCCCCGGCAACGGCGCCAATTTGATAGGACCGTCGTTAGCCCTATCAAATACAGTAAAATTACTGTATAAACCTGCAAACAATAGCTATGAGTAGCACAATGATGACAGGGTCGATCCCACAGGGAACGGACTGCTTCAAATCACAAAAACCTATTAATTCCTAAAAAGTTTTTGGTTCGCAACCACCTTTATTGCTCAGAGAGACTTTGTAAAAATTATTGAAAACTAAATACAAATTTAAATTAAGAAAGAGAATTTAATCAATGAAATAAAGTATTCCAGCAATATGTAAATTACAATAATCACGTGCATGTTAATCATCAACTCAACAATATATTAAATAGCATGCCATCAATCAGTTATAGGTTACCGTGAATCCGCATCAGACATAACCCAATCTCCCCTTACTTTATTGACAATTACCGTGAATCCGCATCAGACATAATTGCTACTCTAATTAACAAGGAACAGGTCGTAAGGCGTCGACACCTATTAACCAAGTTAACAGCCTTAAGATCTAGGGAAACCTGATTTTAGTTATTCTTATTGAATTAACATCTAAGAATTACTAACCCCTTATTCTCTATTACCTGAAGGTAACTTTGCCACTAATTAATCTTGCCCAATAAATATTATGTTATTTAACTGGGAATTAATTGGCTCTACCTAATTCAACTAAGGTGATCAAGCTTAATTAAATATCAGTAATCAAAGTTATGAGCAGAGAATAAGAAGGAACACATGCAATTTAATTTAAGCACAATTCGGTTTCATAACATGCCCGGATTAATTGCTATTACATTATGCCGGAATAAATAATTTAGCTACTCATAATTAAACTAACTACGAACATAATTATTATATGAATCATACTGAAAATAGTTGAAAAGAATAGAATAACTAAGAAAGAAATACTTGATTTGCGATCTGAAAAATAGTCTCAGAGTATGCAACGTCCCGTTTGGGCAAACGGGACCTTGTCCTGGCAGAATTTCTCAAAACGCGAGAACCGAAAACTACTGCTCTAAAATCTGAAATAGCTATGAAAATATGGAATAATATTCTCTCTCTCCAGAACGTATTTGTTCTCTCCCTTCTATCCCTATAAATAGGTGTAGAATGGAGAGAAGAACTAATAGTAAACTACTAAAATTCTGTTCCATGTAGGATACTACCAAAAATAATTTCCAAAATAAAGAAGGATAAAATAAATTAGGCAACAGCCCATGCGCAGTATTCATGCTGATAAGAATTCAGATTCCATTCCAATTTCTTCCTGCGATGGTCACTTAATTGGGCATGGGCCTATTTTCTTCATTGGGCATTTTTTTCAACTTCCTTGGGCTGCTTCAACTTCTTTGGGCTGCTTGTTCTTTTCTTGCTCTTTTTTGCATCTGCTTTTTCTAATTATTCTTTTTCCTAAACCCTGCATTTATCTAACAAAAACTTGCACATACCCGTGAGATTTTCCACAAATATGCTCTAAAATTCAGCAGCTAAAGGACACCTATCAATGAGTAAGAACTAACACGAATGTTCATAAACAATAACGGGTTCGGCTTCGTTAGAGATTGTTTATTTAACAAACATATAAATAACAAAGAATTTTAGACTCTGATCAATTATGCGAGTCTTCAAAAGTGAGAGGCCAGCAGCCTAGCTTAGCGAGATCATTTCTGAGAAAGTGAGGGCTGAGGAGGATTTGATTGATTTTCATGAACAAGAAAGAAAGGAGAAATTGAATGTGGGTAATTACCACGAAAGTCATAATCAAAGCAAGAAAATTAGAAAAGCACTTACAGGCGAAGCTCCCTTGCTCTGTATTAGTAGACTTTAAGTCCACGAGGTCAACTTCACAAGTGATACGGATTCCGTGTAAGAACAGAACGGGTAAATTAATGATACTTTATGAAACATCAAGGAGGTCAACGATGATTTTTACCCTTTATAAAACCATAATTATGAGACCCATCAATTCAAATTAGCACATTTGTTTACAAGTTCTTGTAAAAAATAATCATCCTTAGAAACTCACAAACCCCTAAGAACTTATTAAATGAAGTCGAGTAGGAATGGCAGATCAACTTCTAGGTATCCATTCCGGATTATCTGTACAATTTGTCAAGCAAAAATTAACAAAATAAACTCTTTTTTTGTGATCACTTACATTTTTTTTCCTAAAGTAATCGGGATTTGAACTTCTTTCTTACCATATATTCGGCCCAAGGACGCATATAATGAGAGAACATTAATGCCCCAACCAAAACCGTGTAGGGTAACTTCTTTTTTAGCATTCATTTTCCACATTGCCGTGTAGGGTAACCTTATCACCTTACTATCCTTCGAGTTTCTAACTATAGCCACACATTAATTTGCATATTAGTTTCTCAATATATTCATCCAGCGTCCAAACGTCCATCCTCAACACTGAGTTTGAGTTTCAGTTCTCACTCAGAAACGAATCCCTCTATCTCTGAGTTTCTTTGTTTTGCAAATGGCAGAAGTATTGCCGGCCTTTCTGGGATTTGCTTCAAATAAGCTCTCTGCATTTCTGAATGAAGAGGGGAGACTCCTTGGAGGACTTCGACAAGAGGTCCAGCTTATCAGTGATGAGTTTGGTCATATTAAGGCTTTCCTTGAGAAGTTCGCAGATTCTGATGATCACAAAAGTGATCCCCAGCTCTGTGAATGGATCAGGCAAGTCAGGGATGTTTCTTATGACACTGAAGATATCATTGATGAATTCCGGCTTCTCTTTGTTAGCCATCGCCAGCAGGAATTCCTTGGCTCTGTTCAAAGGAGTTTCAAGTCGGTAAAGAATTTGCCGGCTCGTCATCGACTTGCTTCCAAATTGGAGAGCGTCAAGGCTAGAATCAAAAACATTTCGGAAGCACGTCTCAGGTACGAATCACACTATGCCAATACTCTTCCAGGTCGTCCGGCTGCAGTCAACGCCTGGAGGCATAGTAAAGATGACGATGCACTTCTTGTGGAAGAAGCTCATCTGGTGGGCATCGACGAGACCAAAAAACACCTCATTTCTCACCTCCTAGATCTTGAGGTTGACTCCCAACTCAAAGTAATTTCGGTGGTTGGCATGGGAGGACTTGGCAAAACTACTCTTGTTCGAAAAGTCCATGACGATGCTGCTGTGCAAAGTCACTTCCAGATCCGTGTTTGGGTTCCTGTCTCTCAAAATTGTGACTTTCAAAATCTCCTCAAAGGCTTGATTCAACAACTGCTGGCCCAATTCAAAGAACCAATCCCACAACAGATGGACTCGATGAACAGTTATCAGTTGAAAGCACTTTTGAAGGAGTTTCTTCTACGAGGAAGGTATGCAATTGTGTTTGATGATGTGTGGGACAGAGATTTCTGGGATGCAATCAAATTAGTGCTTCCTGAGAACAGCTACGGAGGCAATCGGGTTATGTTCACCACACGAATTGCTGATGTAGCCTCTGCCTCTAGCGTAGATTCTCACACTTATGTTTACGAAATGGGGTGCTTGAACTCTCAAGACTCCTGGACTCTTTTATGTCGGAAGGTATTCAAGGACAAGCAGTGTCCAAAACATTTAATGAATGTTGCAGAAAGTATATTGGAAAAGTGCGGAGGCTTACCATTGGCTATTGTTGCAATCGGTGGACTTTTGGCTTCCAAAGACTCCAGCAGAAAAGATGAGTGGGAGCTTGTTCAACACAGGCTTAGGGATGAATTTGAGGGCGCTGGAAAGCTGGACAGAGTTAAGAGGATACTTTCTTTAAGTTACAACGATCTACCTTCCACACTCAAGGCTTGCCTTCTCTTCACTAGTAGCATTTATCCTCAAGATGGTATTGAGATATTAATCCCGGATCTAATCCAATTGTTGGTTGCTGAGCGATTTGTGGAAGAGAAAGAGGGACAGAGTGCTGAAGAAATTGGATGGGATTGTCTCAAAGAGCTTGCCAATAGGAGCTTAATCACTCTGTATGAGGTAGAAGTCTATAATGGACTATCCGGTTGCATTCGTATTCATGATCTTTTGCGAGAATTCATAGCCTCGAAATCAAGAGAGCAAGACATGGTGACCATAATTAGTAGTACCGAGCAGCTAAGAACTCCCGGGAAGGTGGTACGTAGACTTGTATTTCACTCCAATCTCCTTGAAATCACCACCCCAGAAAACCACCATTATATTGACAGTTGTCGATCCGTAATTAATGTGGGGGAGAATAAGTCAATATCTAAAGCCGTATTAACCAAACTCTTGACGAGTAAGTTGTTGACGGTAGTTGATCTTAGAGGAATAAATTTGGAAGAAATTCCAGAAGAGATTTTCAAATTATATCTCCTCAGGCATTTAGGCCTCAGTGGAAGAAAGATTAAAGCAGTTCCAAAATCCATCGGACGGCTTCAAAACCTAGAGAGTCTAATTCTGGAGGAGACTAGTGTAAAGGAATTACCTATGGCAATTCAAAAGCTTCACAAGCTTCGTCATCTCTGTTTCTGGCAGGAAGCTGCTGATTCTCCAAAGGGACATTTGCCATCGAATGGATTCAAAGCTCCATGTGGAATGGGAAGGCTTGTTGAGTTACAGACACTGCATTATTTTGATGCCGCACAGACTCAGAGCAAGGAGATTAGAATAGTGAAGGAAATAGGAAAGCTTGCCAAATTAAGACAGTTACGTATTACAAACCTAAGAAGAGAAGATGGGAAGGAACTCTGCTCCTCACTTGAGAACCTCAACAACTTGCAGGAGTTAATTGTGAGTGTTAATTCTTCAGTTGAAAAAGATGAGGTAATTGATCTGTTGGATCTAAATCATCCTATTTCTGCCTCGTCTCTTCAATCTCTTGCCCAGCTGCAATTGTATGGCCGCTTAGAAAAGGTACCAGCATGGATAAGCAATCTTCTAGGGTTGGAGATAATAGAGTTGCGTTCGAGTAATTTAGTAGGGGATGATCCACTTGAAACTCTTCAACATCTTCCCAACTTGTCACAAGTTATATTGATTGAAGATTACGGAGGAGAAAGTTTGTGTTTCAAGGCTGGAGGTTTTCTGAAGCTCAAGAAGTTGTTCCTGAGTAGTATGAGAGGATTGAAACGGGTGAGAATTGAGAAGGGTGCAATGCCTTGTATCGATTTTTTATACATGGAAGAACTTCCACTGGTAGAGGAATTACCTTTTGGTATTGAACATTTGAGTAAGCTTCAGAAGCTGCAATTGCTGGGTATGAGTTCTCAACTCATAAACAAGTTGGAGAAAGCAGAAGAAGAAAGTGAAGATTGCAAAAGGATTTCACACGTTCCAAAAGTGGTCATTGGTTACCTGATTGATGGACGATGGAAAGCTCAGTGGCTATCCAGAAGAAGGAAGAAGGAAACTCAACTCAAAATCCCAGTCGAGAAGATTCTCCTCCAAATTTTCTCAATTCTCAGACAGTGCGGCTTTTCTTTTGTCATCTTAAGCAAGTGGATATGGTTATCATTTAGAATTATAGTCTTTTGTTTCTCTCTTTGGGTCATATTTCTTCAGAGAAGGATACGTTCCAAAATATAATTTCTAGGCTAGATCTTTAGTTACTTGTTTGTACTGTGAGATTTCTTCCCCTCTCCAACATGATTATTATTAAACACAATTTTCGCTTTTGCTGGGGAAAAGAAAGCTGTGTAACTCACTTTCATTTTACAATTTTCTTTTAACTCATTTGTTATTTTGCGAGTAATTTCTTAGGATTGTTGCTTGTTCTAGCTCAGTTGCAGCTACAAAAAATAAATTAAAAAAAAAATAACTAGAATTGGGTATACTTTTAGAGATGAAAGTGGGCAGCTTCGACTGTCAGCAGAGTGCTTATATTTCTGAGATGGAAGCAGTTAAAAAAACACTAGTGAAAGTTGTGCAAATGAACAATTCATAAAGTAGAAATTCGAGTAAATGTTTAAAGCAAGCTATGGTCAAACACTATTACAAACAATTTCTATTATAATACGGTTAGAAAAACTCTATTAGACTAGAACATCTTAATCTTAATTATACTAGAATTTTGACGAGATAATTTGCAATATTGCACACATCTATAAATTGGTTTGATGGGTTTGAAAATAATTTTGAAAACTCATTTTTGAAAAATAGTTTTATAATATAAAAAGTGTATTAAAAATGTAAAATATGTAGTTGAATAGTAAAAAATTGTACTATAAATGATCAATATACACAACACTTTTCTTAAAAAGTAATAATAATTTCTTTTAATTTTAGTGGACGTTACATATTTTCAATGCAATTTTCTATACCTTTTGGAAGAAATAAATACAGAGAAAACAAGAGTTAAAATGCAAATAAGCCTCTATGAATTTAAAGATAGAATAAATAAATGTGAACGTATTTTCATGTCTAAGGATTTTAGAATGCACAAACTACCATTTTGGCCCCTTACAAATTGTCCAATACTCTCTTTTTTCCTTCACATTTTAAATGCTTAGAAATAGTCCTTCACATTTCTCTAGTGTACTTTTTTTGTCTCTCACTAACTCTCCATCCATTTTTTCCATCCAACAACTTGTTTAACTTCCACTCCTAATTAATAAAAGGGCAAAATTGGAAATATGTAGTAAGCACATGGAAAGAAAAAAAAAATTCATATGCATATTTCAAAAAACACAGAATCCAGACAATAATATTTTTAAACTATATAAAAAAAATTGAATCAGATTTTTTGGGGACAAAAATGCACAGAAACTCAACCATTTTTGGGTCAGTCTTTACATAATTACAGTAAAAAATGAAAAATAAAAAAAAATCTAATAACCAGCGTGTTAACCTAAAAGGAGTAATGGTACTTTTTCTTTCCAATTTTGCCCTTTTATTACTCAACACTTTAGAGTTAAACAAGTTGTTGGATGGAAAAATGGATGAAGAGTTAGTGAAGGATCAAAATAGTACACTAAGAAAATGTAAAGGACTCTTTTGAAGTATTTAAAATGTAAAGGACAAAAAAGAGCATTGGACAATTTGTGAGGAACCAAAATGATGGTTTGCTCTTTTAGAATAGTTGAGATGCAGGGCAATGCTATACACGTGGTAATAAATCTCTTGAGCGTAAAATAGTTAGCATTGCCATGTCAACCCGCCCAAAAGTCCGAACCTAAAACCTAGTTGGCCTCGGAACTTCTAATCCTCTCATGCACCATTATTAATTTATTACTCCTTTCGTTCCATTAGAAGAGTCCATCTTGACTTAAGTACAACTTATTATGAATGTTAATGTATACAATATTTAAAATAGTTAATTTGTCATGATTTGTTCCTTTTATATCCTTACTTTTTTAATTAAGGACTAATTTTACTGGCAAAGATGCATATTTGCCCTTAAGGTTTTTGACAATGTGCGATTTTACCCTTATAGTTTATTGGGTTAATTCCCTATTACCCCCCTGTATTTTTCGAAAATTATTAGCCGGCCCCCTGTAGTTTAAAAAGCTACAATGAACCTCCCACAACTTTTCTAAAAGCGGTAACCGTTAAGTTTTCTATCTATTTTAATAGTCAAACTAAAAATTCAACTATTTGTTTTAATAAAATGACAAATTTACCCTTACAAATAAAGTAACTTATTTATCATTAATGTAAATGATATATTTACCTCTTTTAAAATGAGATATTTACCCTTAATAAAATAATATTCCAATATAAATAAATTTTTATCTTTTTCCCTTTAAACTTTCTCTTTCTTGGTTTAAATTAATTAAGCTTAAAATTGTTTTCCATATATTTTGGATTTTCATAATTTTTTTCCTTTTTATAAAATTTCAAATTTTCCTTTTTTTTATTTCCATTTTTTCCCTTCTTCATTTCCTCTTGATTACTGCTAACTATTTTCCATATATTTTTTATTTTCATTTTTTTTTCCTTTCTTAAAATTTCAAATTTTCTTTTTTCTTATTTCCATTTTTTTTTCCTTCTTCATTCCCTCTGGATTACTGTTTCCTTTTGTTTTTTTCTTCTTCATTTTCTTTTATTAATGAACATCACGGCCAAACTTCCATCATTACGCCACTGCCACAAAAAATGTAATAAAATTAGATAAGAAAACACAAACAAATTTAAACATTGAGCATTTTTCATTACAATCTCTATCAAAGAAACAATCCAAAACTACAAAAAAGAAATACCAATTTTAATGTTGGCCAGTGTTGCAACTCAAAAAAAATCTTAAATTTTTTTTACTAATTGGGGGTCTGTTCTTTGATTAGAGAAATTGAACGACCAATTCTTCCAAGAAAGGTGAAAAAACAAAGCCTTTAGCTTCTTCAAGCCAAAGGTTGAAGAGAAGGAGTACGATGAGCAAGAAAGGAAAAAATAAAATAAAAAAAAGACCTTAACCCACAAAAACGAACATCAGCCATTACTTTAATGCTTCAAAGACTCGGCCACAGTTGGTCAATCTAATCCTCCCAATTCTCCCTCTTTCTTTCCATTGTCCACTCCATTGGAACCTTCGGGAATCGACCAGATCCTCCCTTGATTCCACACTGCGCCAAATTTGAAAACAACCCATTAAAAAATAAATCCGTCCCTTTGAAGTTCGGCAGTTGAAGGTCAATAATCTGTGAAGATTTTGTTGGGAACTGCGTCCAAAGATCACATTTTTGTGATCAATTGTTCGTGGGTGGATAGAAAGATTTGAACTTTTGGGTGAAGATTGACGATGGAGGGTGGCGCTGAAGGTGTACTTTCGACGGAAAACCAGCTGGAGGCGGAGGCTACGTCGTATACGTATTGGGTGAGGGGAAGGACTGACGCTGCGCCATTGCCGGCGCCACACAAGTTCAGATCTTCAGAGATCACTCCTCATTGCCGGGAATGTAGCTCAGATCTACAATATTGCCGGCATGAAGGCGGCGACCGTGAAGGCTGTGGCGGCGGCGGCGGTGATTCAAAATTGAGATTCGTGAAGGTTAGGGAGAGGGAAGGGGGGAGTGATGCGTGAAGGCGATGGAGTGGGAGGGAGGAACGGCGGAAGAAAAGTGAATATATATTAGGGTTAGTTCATTGAAGTAGGTGATTATTAAAAATATAGTTTTAAAAAAAAGTATTAAAGTAAAAAAATAGTAAAAAGTCAAAATTAACCTTATGACTGTTAAAACGGATGGAAAACTCAACGGTTACCATTTTCAGAAAAGTTGAGTGAGGTTCATCATAACTTTTTAAACCACAAGGGGCGGCCAATAACTTTCGAAAATCATAGGGGAGTAATGGGAAATTAACCCTAGTTTATTTTGGCTCAAATATACGCTTAACGTTTATAAATAGTTGCCAATATGCTCTTCCGCTCTAAACTCAGTTGACACATAGGATTAAGGGCCTGTTCTTTTTCATCGTTTTGAAAACGATTTTGAAAATAAGTTTTGGAAAATAGTTTTATAATGTAAAAAGTGTATTGAAAATATAAAAAGTAGATGCTGAATAGTAAAAAGTTGTATTGGAAATGATGAAATATGATTAAAATATATTAAATTTACTGTTGAAACCAAAACCGTTTTCAAAACAGAACAAAAAGAACAGGCCCTAAATAATTAGTTGGGCACAATGACATGTAAAAATTGATGATTCATCCCCTCCATCCAACCACTTTCACCTCCTTCTTCTACCGTCCACCACTGCCCAGAATAGATTTGCTGCTTACTCATGATAGTTGATAACCAACCAAATTCAACATTTCCATACCAAAGAACCAAGGGAAAAAGGAAAAAAAAAAAAAAAAAACACTATAACTACCTTCATCTGACTCCAGTTCCATCCCTACTACCGAAAAAAGAAGAGATGCCGGAGTTAGCTTTTTGCCAATTTGAAAAAATTATACTTAAGTTGCCAACCACCAAAATTTGAAAAAATTATGCTTAAGTTATGCAGCGCGGGCATAACTTACTGGGAAGCAGTAGAAGTACTTGTTTCTCTTGCCAGTGATGCAGTCGGGATCTACAAGGACGCCAAAATTTATACAGTGCTTCGGCCTCTCAAAACTTACACCTTCAAATTCCAATAAAAATAGTCAAATCGTGAAAAATGGTTACAAAACAATTAAATACTATGTTTTTTTTTTTTGGTCGCTTTTTTTTCATTTTTAATATAACTAACACCAAAATTTGAAAAAATTATGCTTAAGTTATGCAGCGCGGGCATAACTTACTGGGAAGCAGTAGAAGTACTTGTTTCTCTTGCCAGTGATGTAGTCGGGATCTACAAGGACGCCAAAATTTATACGGTGCTTCGGCCTCTCAAAACTTACACCTTCAAATTCCAATAAAAATAGTCAAATCGTGAAAAATGGTTACAAAACAATTAAATACTATGTTTTTTTTTTTGGTCGCTTTTTTTTCATTTTTAATATAACTAAACTATTACAACAAACTAGGTTGCCTCCTAGTAGTGCTTTTCTTTAACATCTTGGCCAGACGCAACTTTAGCTCTTCTTAATTATTAGGGAAGCTCCACATGAATTTTGTTCCACTGTTTGTATTTGGCCAGAATCTTTGAAATACTGTGATTTGCACCTTTTAGGTGTATTATTTTAGCACTTGTTATGGCAGTTCTCACGGGCTTTTGCCCAAGATTTTAATGTTTATTTGTATTTTAGAGATCAAGCCCGCAGAAGAGAAGTAAAAAAAAAAAAAAAAAAAAGAGGAATTTTGAAGCATAAAGAAGCCCACACAACTTGTGGGCCAAGAAGGAAGAAAAGCCCATGAGGCCGGAGCCAATTTCCAGACGGATCGCAAGAGGAATTCGGGTGCATGAAGTTGAATCCAATTTGGATTATTAAACTTGGAGTCTGGAGTAGATAAAATTGGATTCCAATTAAATCCGAGTGGGCCGAATTTAATTCCAATCCAATTATCAAATTGGATTGCAATCGGATTCCAATTATCCAATTTGATTGGAATTAAATTGATTAAGTGGGCAACCATGCGCAGGTTTACTGGAATATGCGGAGAAGCTTAAAGGAAAAGGAATGAAGTTTTGGGCAATTACCAATCCAAGAAGGAATTAAAGAGAGAAGTTGGGAGTTACCAAATTTGAAGTAACTCCATGTGCTTAATTAATTCTCTTTCCAAGTAGAAGAAGGTTTCCTTATTCCATTAGGAGATTGGTTAATTGCTGATTTGTATCCTATATATATGGGATTATTCCTGCACTTTTAAAGGACAAGTTTTTAGATAGAAGTTTTCTAGATAGGTTTTATAGAGAATAGTTTCTTAGTTTATAAATAATTCTCGCGCAAGATGCAGTTTCGCGTTAGTATAGTTTTCCTCTGTTTTTCTCTGTTCTGTTCTGTTTTGCTCTGTTTCGATCGCAACTTTGGATTTTCCTGACGGGCAGCAGTCTACCATTTGGCCAAACGGGCGGTTGTCAGATCGCAACTTCTTAAATTCCAGTACAGTATTCTCTTTTCTCTTTTAATGTCTTCTTTTATAATTATGTGTTTTTCGTGTTTTATTATGAGTAGCTAATTTATTAGTTATGGTATTATGTAAGAAGCCATAATCCACGCATGTATGAAATCTAGGAATTAATTTAAGGTCTAATGAATTATGTTTCTAAATTGCCTGTGTTTATATGTCTAATTACTAAGATTCTATTAAGCCTGATCAATTTAGTTTAATCTGGCAGAGTCAGTGAGTGGCACAACTACCGGCCGAGTAGTACAGGATTAATTGGGTAATAATTTCTAATGCATCGTCAGTAGGAATTATTAGTTTCGGGTTCTTCTAGTTCTTAATGCTTCTATTTGTTAATTAATAAGGTTTGCGGGAACTCGCGGTCTGTTAGTTAACGTAGTTAGAGAATAATTCATTTGCGGGGACTCGCGGGGGATTATCGAGAATCTATGGGAGAATTGGGATTATTTTCGGGGACTCGCGGTAATACTATAACTGAAACGGCATAAGTAATTAGACAAGTTAAGAGATTTATGATTTCATGCATGAGATTAAGGTGGATTTACATCTATAAGGTTTTCTATGATTATTGCTTTGTTCTTTTGTTCTGTTTTGTTCTGTTTTCTATGCAAAATGGAACTTGCTCCTACTTCTGTCGCTTGTACTATGATTATTGCTTTGTTCTTTCAACTGCTATTTGATAATATATGCGAAAGTAAAGACGGTTTCTTTTTCATCTATAAGGTTTCTATGCTATATATACCTCCTGAATAAATTTCCTAACTCATTCCAGAAACACAAAAGAAAGTCTTTCTCTGAGAGCAAAGCCTAAGAACATAACAAAGAACAGTTTTTTACACAACATTTATTTAATTCCTTGCAATACTTAAGACGAATCCCATTAGACTTGAAAAGAAAACAGCAAATAAATGGTTTCTTTTATAGAACTATCAAGTTAGAAGAAGATTACAGGAATAGTTAAAAACACATTTGAGATGATAATATTGCAAGAAAAATTAAGTGGATTGGCTGGATTGAAAAAGATAATTTTAAAAAATTTTGTACAAATCCTATAATAGATAATTTTGCATCTAGAAAAGTTCGAATACGTCCTTTATAGATGACTATATTTAGGGATTTTTTTTTTCTGTTTTGTCCCAGGACCTTCTAAGTTTGAGGAGGGAGGGTGAGGGAAGCTTTTGGCTTTTTGCACAATGTCACTGACCAATTGTGCAAGTGTTTTGTTGGAGAAACTTCCAGGTCTTCTAGTGAAGTGGGAAATTAGTGATTTTAATTTATTCCTCCTCCGTATTAATATTTTATTTGAACTTGAGCCTCTAAAGACAAGGTTTTTAGTGATATCAATGAAACCCAAAATTAATTGCTGATGGATGATAATATTAATTAGTTCTTGGAAACCATTTCATTTCCATGAATAAGAAATAAAGCAAAAAATGAATGCAAAGCCACTGAAAGCTCAAGAGAGACTTCTCCATCTTGCCCTGGCCTTTTTTTACTTTTCTGTCCTGTGAAGTGTTTCAGATTGTTCTATTTCTAGGAACCCGAAAGTGTTAATGTGACGATTACTCATACTAAGTCCGATTCAAGTCGTTTGATGGCCGGCCGAGCCCTAGAAATTAAATTGATTGATGAATTCAACTACATGCATGGCCACTAGAAAGCTGCTTATAATTACTTTAATTAATTAAAGTAGTAAATGGATGCATGCTTATTTCTTTCATTTTCTTTAATGTTTAGTTTTAGGTAATTTTCAATTTTGGTATAACTTTTGATATGAATATCCTTTTCAGGTTTTGTTTTTGTATTGTTCTTATTTTCTTTATTACTTTCTTCTATTCTGTTTCAGGATTTATTTTCCACTGCTGGAAAATTTTCCTTTTATTTATATTTTTGAATTAGTTTGGGCCTTTTTTCTATATAAGAGTCTATTGTATATAATAGATAGGTTTTGATGAAATAAAATTTGAGTTTGATATTATATTTTATCTAATTTTCGACAATCCTAGTGTGAATTCAACTAATGTTAATACCTGATTGAGTGGCAACTGTTCGTCAATTCAACAATTTTTCGGAAGGATTTCTAGTTTTTGCAAAAAAAAATTCTCATACTAAATTTTGCTACCTAAGTTGTACAACAACTTCTATTGGATAATTTCTGGGAAAGTGAAAGACGATTTCATTTGCATGTTGAAGAAATTCAATGTGGATAGTTACCAGGAAAGTGAAGAAGAATAAATAAGTGTCCGTTAAATCTTTCAAATTTCAGCAGTCATTTATCAGAGCAAGGCTACCCTTGCTGTCCACAAAATCAACTTCATAATTGAAAGAAAGGATACACTTCATTTTAGCACAACCTTTTTTTTTTTTTTACATTTTTTCATTTTTTTTTTGGTTTCATTTTAGCACAACCTATACACATATAAACTCTAGATTAAAACGCTCTTGTTTGGATCATAAAAAGTAGATTACAAAAATTTGCATAATTGTAAGTCACTTTTGGGCTAGATTTGATTCAGTTTATGCCCTGTTTGGTAAAATTACTTAAGCTAGTTTGAAACTACTTTTAATTTTATAATATTAAAATTTTATTGAGAATGTAAAAAGGTGTGTTGAAAATGTAAAAAAGTTTATTAGAAATGTAAAAATGCTTATTGAGAATGATGAAAAACTATTATAAAATCAAAAATGATTTCAAACCATGACTTGAATCATGTTACCAAACAGGCCCTTAATATTAAGGGTAATCATTCCCATTTTTACTTACAAAAATAAAAATTAAAAAACTCTATATTAAAACTATCTTGAGCGTCAAAGTGTTTCTAAGGTTATTGCTCCTTTTTTGAAAGTTCAATTCGTTATCAAGAAGGTCTAGCTGAAGTCCACTATCTTTTTTCCTATTTTAGAAATAAAAAATATTATATTGATAATAAACTTAATGGATTAAATGATTCTATAAATCAGGATCAAAATAAATGGTTGATTTCTTTCATCTTTCAAAGCTATGGAAAAATATGAGTCTCATCTTTGACACAATAACAACTCATAAATAATATCAAAAAAAAAAAAACAACTCATAAATATAATATTTATTACGACACATCACAATCTCATAAATTAAAATGTCATTGTAAATGCTTCCAAGTAGTGGTGGTTATAAGATAATGAGTTGTACTTGTTGATCAGGTAACAATTATATTTTTGAAAAAATTGAGTATAAATAAATTTTATTACACACCTAACAGTCTTTGAAATCAAAATTCCAATTTAAATGCTTTCATGTAGTCATGGTCGTAAGACAAGGAGTTGTGATATTATTGATCAGGTAACGATTAGATTTTTTAAAAAAATCGAGTATAAATTATAAATTTTGTTACGCTAACTAACAATTTCGTAAATCGATATGTCATCATACATGAATGTAGTCGTGTCCATACAAAAATGAGATATGATCAAATTAATTACGTAATGGTTATGTTTCGCTTTTTCCCAAAATAAAAAAATATTATTATTTAAAAATTTTACTACAACACCTAACAATCTCATAAATCGAAATGTTATACATTTTTGCTTGTAGTCGTGATCATAAAACAATGAGAAATTATCTTTCTCTTTTTATTATTTTTTTTGTTGAGGAACAACCTATTTAGTGGCTGAGGTATGGAGACCCTTTTTTAATAATAAAATTGTAAAAAAGAACCAGGAGACATAATAAAGCCTTACCCTAATATACAAAATGCAAAATGAAGTATGATGCGTGATATATAATACGAATACATACTTATGGATCTTTGACTAGTCTAAGATTGGGAACACCCTCCCAATCTAGCCTAACTAAACCACTATTCGAGTAAGAAAGTTGCATGGCCTGATATGTTGAGGAAACCCTATTCGAACTTGCCTATTTTCCCAGAGCATCTGCCACTGAGTTTGTCTCTCTGAAAATGTGCCACAATGATCGGGAGGCAGGTTCTATAATATCCCAAATGTGTCTAAAACAATCTGTCCTTCTCCATAGAATTTTGAAGACAAAGAGAAATGATCAAATCGATCATGTAACTTTTATGAATAATATATATATATATATATATATACACACATATATATACTATAATTTAAAATAATTATTACGACACCTAACATTCTCATAAATCAAAATAATAGTATATTCTTGCATGTAGTCGTGATCTTACTATGGATGGAAAATCCAATTAATATATAAGCCTATGAAACCCTCATTCAGCCTACAATAGTAACACATAATATATGCATATGACAAATTTTAAAGTTGCCCAAATTTATATAATTCTAGATCGTGATTGGGTGTTAATTTATTTTTTTAAATTATTCAATATTCAATTGATAAATTTCTATTAAATAATATACATATATTATTAAAATATCAAATATAATGTTATAAAATCTTCTATAATTTATCACACTTTACCAAAATTGCCAATTAAGAAATCTCAATATATACTAATACAACTACATACACAAAATAATCATCATTCACAAAATCATAAATATTTCAGTACTCAATTACGTATAAAATTCTACACTAATAATTAAATAAATACAAGTTCAACATTATTTAATTACAATCACATATAATCTAATTATATTATGTTTAACTTGGTGTAATACAAAAAAATAATAATAATAATTGTCTAGCATACAACATGCATGCATTATAATCGAAAACTGAAATCACTCTCACCAACCACATTATTAAAAAGTATTAAATAATTTACATTTCATGATCTTGCTCTGAAATGGACTTTTCTATTAGAATAAAAAAATTAATCAAAATAAACTCTTCTAATAGAACAGAATGAGTAGAATAAGTACATAGAAATTTTGCACCGAATTTACTAAACCAAACTCGTGGCACTGAAACCCGCTAGTCTTGTGATTTTTGTTCTTTAAAAGTTAAACTTTTGGATAATTTCTGGGAAAACGAGACGAAAGTGAGGAATAACAATGAGTGTTTGATTTTTATTGTGTGAAAGCTTTCAAAATTCAACATATCATTTAAGCAAAGATACGCTCTCATATCCTCTTTATTGAGAGTTAAAGCATCACAATTAGGGGCTTGTTTGATAACCCAACTTAATATTTAAAATTATTTGATTAAGAGATAATAAATTTTAGAGTGTTTGATAACGGAAACTCAAACCTTTTAATCGTTTAAGCACTGCTTATTTCCTTTACAAAAAATTAAGCGAAAAAAGTCAGCTTATTGCTTATCGCTTAATGCTATACGTAATAATTTTTTAAATAATTCATATTTGATTTTCGAAACTTCCCCTTTTATTTTATTTATATTGATCTAACTATAATAATAATTTTAATTTTTCTTCATTAGCATACCACGTATTTTAAAATTTTTCATCATAGCATTTTCAAACAAAATTTAATTTATTTTTACTATTATATTTTGGTATTAAAAACTTATTTAATAAATTATATCATTTACATATTTTTATAAATCGCATTCATACGATATATTTTATATTACTTATATAGTTTATTAATCATATATGTATTTATCGTAAAAATTTAAATTTCTTTTAGACTACAATAATGGATTCATTTTTTATTTTTAGGGTTTTAATAAATTATAATAATTATTTTTTGTATTTTTTTTATCATTCAATTTAACGTGTTTTATCTTATTTTGTTTCTTTATGTCTTTCATTAATCATAATTTATTTTTTAAAATAAAATTTGATATTTCGCATATATAAATATAAAAAATTCAACATAAGGGTAAAATGGTATATTTTAAGAATTTCAGCAATAAGATCAACATATTTATCAAACAAGATTGAGTGATTAAGCATTATGATTCAGAGGTTCAGAAAATATATTTCAACATTAAGATATTAAGTGCTTAATCAATTTCGCATTATGATTTCAGCATTAAGCATTCAGATATAAGCATTAATTTTTATCAAACGAGCCATTAAGATTCTAGACCCATCAATTCAAAGCAGTTGGTCTACAACTATTGAAAAATAATCATCCTTAGAAGTGTGACAAATACAAGAGTTCATACTTACAATGTGATTTATAGATGTGACGTCGTATCATTCACACGCCTCTTTATTTATTTATTTATTTATGGCAAACTCCAGTATCATTTTGTTATTGATGAAATAACAGTTAGAGCTAATTAATAATTTATTTAGAGAACTCGTGTATCACTTTAGTGTTGACGAAATAGTTTGCTACTCTCGAAAGAGTAGCGGTAGTTGTTATCTTTTTATTTTTTGTTCTTTTTATAAATCATTTTCTTCTTAATATTACTCCTAAAGATTCTTTTTTTATACTTTTATTAGTGCTACTCCTTGCAGTAAAAGAACTACTCTTTAGGAGAGGCACTTAGAAGAAAGGGAAATAAAAATAAAAACTCAAAGTGATATTCTATCAAAATACAAGTGTTACTCTTAAAGAATAACACTCCTACTCTTTAGGAGTAAAAAAACAAAGAGATAAATTTTTTTTTAAAAAAATTATAACTACTATTGTGCTACTGAGCTACTCATTCAATGTAGCATTTTGATTCTTCAAAATTACAACTGCTACCCATTTTATTATTATTATTATTATTTTATTTTATTTTGTTTTGTTTAAAGATATTTTTGAAGTTAATATTACCAATTATTCTTTAATGATTTTTAAAAGTGATATTTAAGAAAAGTATTACTCATACTTGTACAGTTGACAAGTATCAATTTACTTTTGTTCACATATCAATTTTAAGAGGAAAAAAAGAGAGGAAAAAAAGACTATACATAATGTTCACGTGAACAGTATGTCACATACAAAACAGCGTTTGGGAGGAGACGGACTGTTTTGTCAATAATATATTTCTTCAAGTAAATCAAATAAATTGAAGTCGTTGTATAATTAGACAATTTAGACTGAGAGATCGTTAATGCCTCAACCAAAACCGTGTGGGATAACTTATTAACTATCACTCATTGATTTTTATTTTTTTGAAGTGCTATTGAAAATTGTATTACTCATACTTTTATGTTTGACAAGTATCATTGTTCACATATCAATTGTAAGAGGATTAAAAAATGGGGTAATGTTCACGTAAACAGTATCTCGCATACAAAAACTTGTTTTACAGCAGACCGACTCTTTTGTCAGTAATATATTTTCTTTCCACTAATCAAATAAATTTGATTTGTTGTAATTAGACTGAGGATCTGAATTTCTTTCTTACCCTACATTCAAAGAGATTATTCGATTCATCCACTGCACCATGTAAAATTGTGCAATTAAATACATTTAGGAGATCTGAGTTATCGATTTATAATTGACTGATTACATTATTTTTAAAAATACATTCGATGTACTCAATAATTTTTTCTTGTATTCAGCTCAACAACGACCCGTATAATGAGAGATCATTAATGCCTGAACCAAAGTTTCCTCTCTCGTAGGGTAACCTTATCACCTTACTTTCTTTCAAGTTTCAACTAAGGGAAACCCACCTACATATATAAGTTTCTCAATTCATCCAAACAATCCATCCTCAACATTTGAGTTTTAGTTTCATACTTTCACAGTGAAACGAATTCCCCGTCCCTGAGTTAATTTGTTTGTTTGTTTTACAAAATGGCAGAGGTATTAACCTTTCTGGGATTTGCATCAAATAAGCTCTCTGCATTTCTTGCTGAAGAGAGGAGACTCCTGGGGGGCCTTCGACAAGAGGTGCAGCTCATCAGTGATGAGTTTGGTCATATAAAGGCTTTCCTTGAGAAGTTTGCAGATTCTGATGATCACAAAAATGATCCCCAGCTCTGTGAATGGATCAGGCAAGTCAGGGATGTTTCTTATGACACTGAAGATATCATTGATGAATTCCTGCTTCTCTTTGCTAAACATAGTCAGCAGGGATTCCTTGGCTCTGTTCAATGGAATTTGAAGTCCGTAAACAATTTGCCGGCTCGTCATCGACTTGCTTCCAAATTGCAAGAGGTCAAGGCTAGAATCAGAAATATCTCTGAAGCACGCCTTAGGTATTGTTTGTAATAAAGAAGTTCGGTTCCCATCTGCGTTAATCTCTGTATTATTTGGATTTATAAATTTTTGTTTTATATGAAACAGGTATGAATCACACTCTACCAATGCTCTTCCCGGACTCCCTGGGCGTCTTGCTGCAGACATTGCCTGGAGGCATAGCAAAGATGATGATGCACTTCTCGCTGAAGAAGCTCAACTGGTGGGCATCAACTTGCCCAAAAAACAACTCATTTCTCACCTCCTTGATGTGAACTCCCAAGGGATCAGAGTGATTGCGGTACTTGGCATGGGAGGACTTGGCAAAACTACACTTGTTAGAAAAGTACATGATGATGCAGCTGTGACAAGTCACTTCCACATCCATGTCTGGGTTACTGTCTCTAAAAATTGGGAACTTCAGGATCTCCTCAAAGACTTGATTCAACAAGTACTGGCCCAATTCAATGAACCAAACCTACCACAGATGGATTCAATGAATATTTATCAGTTGAAAGCACTTTTGAAGGAGTTTCTCCAGAGAGGAAGGTATGCAATTGTGTTTGATGATGTCTGGGACAGAGATTTCTGGAATGCATTCAAATTTGTGTTTCCTGAGAACATCTACGGATGCAATTGTGTTATGCTCACCACACGAATGGCTGATGTAGCCTCCGCCTCAAGCATAGAGACTCAAACTTATGTTTACAAAATGAAGGGCTTGAACTCTCGAGACTCATGGACTCTTTTCTGTCGGAAGATATTCAAGGACAAGCATTGTCCAGACCACTTAAAGAATGTTGCAGAAAGTATAGTGACAAAGTGCAGAGGCTTACCATTGGCTATTTTTGCAATTGGTGGACTTTTGGCATCGAAAGACTCCAGCAGAATACATGAGTGGGAGCTTGTTCAACACAGGCTTAGGGATGAATTTGAGGGCACTGGAAAGCTGGACAGAGTTAAGAGGATACTTTCTCTAAGTTACAACGATCTACCTTCCACACTCAAGGCATGTCTTCTTTACACTAGCATTTTTCCTCAACGTTATAGGATACGATGCTTTCCTCTAATCCTTCATTTGGTGGATGAGAGATTTGTGGAAGAGAAAGAGGGACAGACTGCTGAAGAAATTGCATGGGATTGTCTCAAAGAGCTTGCCAACAGGAGCTTAATCCAACTGTATCAGGTAGATGTGTATAATGGATTATCTGGTTTTATTCGTATTCATGATCTTTTGCGAGAGTTTATAGCAACAAAGTCAAGGGACCAAAACATGGTGACCATAATCACTAGTACAGAGCAGGTAAGAACAAGATGGACTCCTGGGAAGCCAGGGAAGGTGGTACGTAGAGTTGCATTTGACAATAATCCCCTCCTTGGAATCACCAGTTGGCCAGAAAGCTACTATTATATTAACAATTGTCGATCCATAATTCATTTTGGGAAAAAAGAGTCATTACCTAAGTACGTAGTAGCCAAACTGTTAACCAGTAAATTGTTAACAGTAGTTGATCTGAGAGGTATGGATTTGGAAGAAATTCCAGAAGAGATTTTCTCATTATATCTCCTCCACTATTTAGCCGTGAGTGGGAAAAGCATTCAAACAGTCCCAAAATCTATCAAAAGGCTTCTAAATCTGGAGTATCTAATTCTGGCGGAGACTGATGTAACCGAATTACCCATGGAAATCCAAAAGCTTCACAAGCTTCATCATCTTACTCTGTTGACGCGAGCTGCTCCAAATGGACATCTCATATATAATGGATTCAAAGTTCCATGTGGAATGGGAAAGCTTCTTCTATTACAGACACTATATGTCATTGATGCCGCACAGAGCGGTAAGACTAGAATAGTGAATGAAATAGGAAAGTTAGCCAAATTAAGAAAGTTAAAGATTACAAACCTAAGAAGAGAAGATGGAAAGGAACTCTGCTCCTCACTTGAGAATCTCAACAATCTGCAGGAATTGGGTATTACTTCTTCAGTTGAAAAAGAGGAGGCAATTGATCTGTTGGATCTAAATCATCCTATTTCTGCCTCGTCTCTTCAATCTCTTGGCCGGCTCCAATTGCATGGCCGCTTAGAAAAGATGCCAGCATGGCTAAGACAGCTTCATGGGTTGGAGATGATAGTGTTGGATTTGAGTAATTTAGCTGATGATCCACTTGAAACTCTTCAACATCTTGCCAACTTGTCACAAGTTGTGTTTACTAAAGCTTACCAGGGAGAAAGTTTGTGTTTCAAGGCTAAAGGTTTTCTGAAGCTTAAGAAGTTGTACCTGCAGAACATGAAAGGATTGAAACATGTGAGAATTAAGAAGGGTGCAATGCCTGGTATCAATGAACTAACCATGGGAGGACTTCCATTGTTAGAAGAGTTACCTTTTGGTATTGAACATTTGAGGCAGCTTCAGAGGCTGGAATTGAGGGCTATGAGTTCTAAACTCACAAACAAGTTGAAGAATGCGGCTGGCTCTGAAGAAGAAATAAGTGAAGAATCCAAGAGAATCTCACATGTTCCTCGAGTGATCATCAGCTGCCGAATCGATGGACGATGGAAATCTCAGAGGCTATCCAGAAAGAATAAAGTTCAAAAGGAGAAGGAAACTGAAACTTAACTCAAATTCTAAGTCAAGCAAACTTTGGATGCTCATGTCGTTCCCTTTGGTATCCGTGGCCCTGGCCCCCTTCTACTTGCCTTAGCCATCTTTGTTGCTCATGTTTCATTTGTATTGTGAGATTTCTCCCTTCCTTTATATGCATATCATTCAGTTTTCGTTGGAAATTAACAAATATATATAAGCTTGTATCTTAATCTATTTCATTCAGTTTTGACATTTTGCCGTGGAAGTTTAGAGTTTAATTGACTCTTATCATCTGTTATTCATACGTAATGAAAGAATTGATCATAAAATCAAGCATCTTATAGCTTAATGATGAAATATTCTACTTTTTCCATTTCGTGATTGATCGTAAAGGTACTTGGTTGTCTAAATTGCATTGTCCAATAATGCATTCTTGATTTCTCCCCTATAAACATACTCTAGTTTTCATCAATTCAACAATTTTAATGAACTGTTAATACCACTATCACTTCAACAATCTCCGATCCCTAATCACATTAGGATGCAAAGAACCATAATAAGGTCTTATAAACTAAACTTCTGTCCAGTAAGTTCTTGAAGCTTTGAACCCAAAGAAAGTTCACTAATCAAAGCCAATTAAGACCAGCTGAATCTGATACTACTGTCCTCTTTTGTCCTGTTTTCTATGCAAAATTGAACTGCTCCTACTTCTGTCGCTTGTACTATGATTATTGCTTTGTTCTTACAACTTCTATTTGATACTTTCTGCGAAAGTAAAGACGGTTTCATTTTCATCTATAAGTTTCCAATGCTATATATACCTCCTCAATAAATTACTCACGAACTCAATCCAGAAACACAAAAGAAAGTCTTTATCTGAGATAAAAGACTAAGAACAGTTTTCTACACAACATCTCTGATACTGCAAATACAAATACTTAGGACGAATCGCATTAGACTTGAAAAGAAAACAGCAAATAAAAGGTTTCTTGTATAGAACTATCAAGTTACAGAAGATTACAAGAACCTAAAGCAAGGTAAACCTGGGCAATGGCCCAGAACCTAAATTATTTAATCCACAAATATATATTATACATATATTATACTCGTATATATATTGGTAATATATGTCAGGGCTAAACAATTAATTTTGTAGGCCTGTTTAAAAAATTGCAAGCCCATCACCAATCCAAATTTGAGGCCCCACGTTATTTGTTTTTCATCCTCAAATCAAATTATCAAATTTGAGTTTTTTTTTTTTTTTTTGGCCCAGGATTCCCTCATTCTTACGCCAATTCTGAGTACTCCTACGGTCGATCTGCAGCTGTTAGAACATAACAAAGCCCCAAAATTAGATCAATTTTTTCTCCTTTTTAAAGTGTTTTTTTTATTTTTTCCGTTATGAATCTTATGATTAGCATGAGGAAGTATGTCTTCTTTAAAAAAAAATTCTAACTATTGCGATTGTTTATAAATCATGGTAACTATGCCGGTGTTACCATAGCATCGGATGAGAGGAGTTTTTCAGAATTAAAATTGTTGAAAACTTATTTGATAGGATAATATTGCAAGAAAAATGAATTGGATTGGCTGGACTGAAAATGATATTTAAAAAAATCTTGTACAAATATTATAATAGATAATTTTTGCATCTAGAAAATCTAGAATAAGTCCTCTATATTTAGGGACTTTTTATTATTTTGTCCCAGCCCTCCTAAGTTTGAGGACCGGGACTGATGGAAGTTTTTGGTTTTTGCACAATGTCACATACCAATTATGAAAGTGTTTTGTTGGAGAAACTTCCAGGTCTACTTTTCTGTGAAGTGTTTCACATTGTCTTATTCATAGGAACCATTTCATCTAGAAATTTAAATTGATTGATCAAATTAGTTACATGCATGGCCCATAGCAAGCGGCTTATAATTGCTTTAGTTGATTAAAGTATTAAATGAATAGTACATGCTTATTTCTTTTTTTCTTTAATGTTTAATTTTAATTAGGTAAATTTTACTTTTGATATGAATATCCTTTTCAACTGTTATTTTTGTATGATTCTTATTTCCTTTATTACTTTCACTCCATAGTGTTTCAGGATTTATTTTTCATTGTTGGAAAATTTTCTTTTTATTTATATTTTTGAATTTTTATTGTAATTTTGAGCTTTGGCGCTTTTCCTATATAAGGGACACACCATCTATTGTAATAGATAGGTTTTGATGAAATAAAATTTGAGTTTGATACTATATTTTACCTAATTTTCAACAGTCCTACTGTGAATTCAACTAATGTCAGATACCTAATTGACTGATAATTGTTCGTCAATCCAACAATTTTTAGGAAGAATTTCTAGTTTGTGCAAAATTTTTCTCGTAGTAAATTTTGCTACCTAAGTTGTACAACAACTTCTATTGGATAAATTCTGGGAAAGTGAAAGACGATTTCGTTTTCATGTTGAAGAAATTCAATGTGGATACTTACCAAGAAAGTAAGGAAGAATAAATGAGTGTCCGTTAAAGCCTTCAAATTTCTACAGAGTCATTTATCAGAGCAAGGCTACCATTGTTGTCCACAAAATCAACTTCATAATTGATAGAAAGGATACGGATACCGCGTAAGATATTTACATTGTCTTCCTTCTTCATTGACTAAAAGGTACGCAGTTCATTTTAGCACAACCTTTTTTCTTTTCTTTCTTTTTTTCATTTTAGCACAAACTATAAAAAAAAAATTTATGAAAAAAAGGAAAAAAATAAAAACTGACTGTTTGATGTTCATATGTGAAAGCTTTAAAATTTCAACAATTCACTGTCAAAGCAACGTATAGAAAAAAAGCCCCCTGTTTTTTTTTTTTTTAAATTTTTTACAACGTGATGTTTGAATAGAGTATTAATTACGACTGTCGGCGAGTATCAGTTTTCTTTTGTTTGTGTATCAGTTTTAAAAAAGAAAGAAAAAAAAAAAAAGACAAAGCGTATATATTATTCACGTAAACATGCAGTAGTCGCATACATGAAGTCGATTTGGTAGAGAAGGTAGACAAGGTATTGTTTTGAATAAGAATATGGA
Source organism: Leptodermis oblonga (assembly GCA_016801395.1). NCBI lineage: Eukaryota > Viridiplantae > Streptophyta > Magnoliopsida > Gentianales > Rubiaceae > Leptodermis > Leptodermis oblonga. The sequence continues at coordinate 5,145,252 of CM028757.1, forward strand.
GTGTTATTATTTTATTAATAATAATAATAAAAGACTAGACTTTCTTGTTTAATAACCAAATTAAGTTCGGACAAAGATAAGAAAACAAATTTGATAGTCACTTTGAACCACGCAGGAAACATATATTTTTTGGCATTGCCTATTACCTCATATATTCGCTTGTATCATGAAAGATCCTCAAAACCTTATTATATAGTATCTGTCATTGTTTATGAACTACTATTTCACGCGGCAGATTAATTTGTGTATAATTTCCTCTCTTCCTCACTGATTCATTCATTCACACATCCAAAACATTTTAGTTTTTTTTGGTAAGAAACAAATTCCCTTTTCCTGAGTTTGTCTGTTTTACAAAATCAAAATGGCAGAAGTATTACCCTTTGTGAGATTTGCATCAAATAAGCTGTTGAAATTTCTAGTTGAAGAGGGAAAACACCTGGGAGGACTTCGACATGAGGTCCAGCTTATCAGTGATGAGTTTGGTCATATCAAGACTTTCCTTCGGATGGTGGCAGATCTTGATCAACAAGATGATCCCCAGCTCAGTGAATGGATCAGGCAAGTCAGGGAAGTTTCTTATGACACTGAAGATATTCTTGACGAATTCCTGCTTCTTTTTGCTAGTCATCGTCCTCGGGGTTTCCATGGCTCCATTCAATGGACTTTCGAGTCCTTAAAGAATTTGCCAGCTCGTCATCTACTTGCCTCCAAATTGGAAAAGGTGAAGGCTAGAATCAGAAATGTCTCTGAAGCACGTCTTAGGTATGAATCACACTATTCCAATATTCTTCCCCGTGTCTCTGGATGTCTTGCTGCAGATATCGCCTGGAGGCATAGCAAAGATGATGATGCACATCTCGCTGAAGAAGCTCAACTGGTGGGCATCAACCGGCCCAAAAAACACCTCATTTCTCACCTCCTTGATGTGAACTCCCAAGGTATCAAAGTGATTGCGGTACTTGGAATGGGAGGACTTGGCAAAACTACACTTGTTAGAAAAGTCCATGACGATGCAGCTGTGACAAGTCACTTCCCCATCCATGTCTGGGTTACTGTCTCTAAAAATTGTGAACTTCGGGATCTCCTCAAAGACTTGATTCAACAAGTACTGGCCCAATTCAATGAACCAAACCTACCACAGATGGATTCAATGAATATTTATCAGTTGAAAGCACTTTTGAAGGAGTTTCTCCAGAGAGGAAGGTATGCAATTGTGTTTGATGATGTCTGGGACAGGGATTTCTGGGATGCAATCAAATTTGTGCTTCCTGAGGACAACTACGGAGGCAATCGTGTAATGCTCACAACAAGAATAGCTGATGTAGCCTCTGCCTCAAGCATAGAGACTCACACTTATGTTTACAAAATGAAGGGCTTGAACTCTCGAGACTCATGGACTCTTTTCTGTCGGAAGATATTCAAGGACAAGCATTGTCCAGACCACTTAAAGAATGTTGCAGAAAGTATAGTGACAAAGTGCAGAGGCTTACCATTGGCTATTGTTGCAATTGGTGGACTTTTGGCATCGAAAGCCTCCAGCAGAATACATGAGTGGGAGCTTGTTCAACACAGGCTTAGGGATGAATTTGAGGGCAGTGGAAAGCTGGACAGAGTTAAGAGGATACTTTCTCTAAGTTACAACGATCTACCTTCCACACTCAAGGCTTGTCTTCTTTACACTAGCATTTATCCTCAACGTTATAGGATTCGATGCTTTCGTCTAATCCTTCATTTGGTGGCTGAGCGATTTGTGGAAGAGAAAGAGGGACAGACTGCTCAAGAAATTGCATGGGATTGTCTCAAAGAGCTTGCCAATAGGAGCTTAATCCAACTGTATCAGGTACAAGTCTATGATGGGTTCTCTGGTTTTATTGGTATTCATGATCTTTTGCGAGAGTTTATAGCATCAAAGTCAAGGGAGCAAGACATGGTGACCATAATCAGTAGTACAGAGCAGGTAAGAACAGGATGGTCTCCTGGGAAGGTGGTACGTAGACTTGTATTTGACAATAATCCCCTCCTTGGAATCACCAGTTGGCCAGAAAGCTGCTATTATATTAACAATTGTCGATCTATAATTCATTTTGGGGAAAAAGAGTCAGTACCTAAATCCGTAGTAGCCAAACTGTTAACCAGTAAATTGTTAACAGTAGTTGATCTGAGAGGTATAGATTTGGAAGAAATTCCAGAAGAGATTTTCTCATTATATCTCCTCAACTATTTAGCCGTGAGTGGGAAGAGCATTCAAACAGTCCCAAAATCCATCAAAAGGCTTCTAAATCTGGAGGCTCTAACTCTGTCGAAGACTGATGTAACCGAATTACCTATGGAAATCCAAAAGCTTCACAAGCTTCGCCATCTCTATTTGTATCAACAAGCTGCTGATTCTCCAAAAGGACTTCATAAATACAGAGGATTCAAAGCTCCATGTGGAATGGGAAAGCTTCTTTTGTTACAGACACTATGTGTCATTGATGCCGCCCAGAGTGATAAGACTAGAATAGTGAATGAAATAGGAAAGCTAGCCAAATTAAGAAAGTTAGTTATTACAAACCTAAAAAGGGAAGATGGAAAGGAACTCTGCTCCTCACTTGAGAATCTCAACAATCTGCAGGAATTGGGTATTACTTCTTCAGTTGAAAAAGAGGAGGCAATTGATCTGTTGGATCTAAATCATCCTATTTCTGCCTCGTCTCTTCAATCTCTTGGCCGGCTCCAATTGCATGGCCGCTTAGAAAAGATGCCAGCATGGCTAAGACAGCTTCATGGGTTGGAGATGATAGTGTTGGATTTGAGTAATTTAGCTGATGATCCACTTGAAACTCTTCAACATCTTGCCAACTTGTCACAAGTTGTGTTTACTAAAGCTTACCAGGGAGAAAGTTTGTGTTTCAAGGCTAAAGGTTTTCTGAAGCTTAAGAAGTTGTACCTGCAGAACATGAAAGGATTGAAACACGTGAGAATTAAGAAGGGTGCAATGCCTGGTATCAATGAACTAACCATGGGAAGACTTCCATTGTTAGAAGAGTTACCTATTGGTATAAAACATTTGAGGCAGCTTCAGAGGCTGGAATTGAGGGCTATGAGTTCTAAACTCACAAACAAGTTGAAGAATGCGGCTGGCTCTGAAGAAGAAATAAGTGAAGAATCCAAGAAAATCTCACACGTTCCTCGAGTGTTCATCAGCTGCCGAATTGATGGACGATGGAAATCTCAGAGGCTATCCAGAAAGAAGAAAGTTCAAGAGGAGAAGGAAACTAAAAATCAACTCAAATTCCAAGTCAAGCAAACTTTGGATGCTCATGTTGTTCCCTTTGGTATCCGTGCCTCTGGCACCCTTCTACTTGCCTTAGCCATCTTTGTTGCTCATGTTCCATTTGTATTGTGAGATTTCTCCCTTCCTCTTTATATGCATATCATTCAGTTTTCGTTGGAAATTAACAAATATAAGCTTGTATCTTAATCTATTTCATTCAGTTTTGACATTTTTCTGTGGAAGTTTATAGTTTAATTGACTCTTATCATCTGTTATTCATACGTAATGAAAGAATTGATCATAAAATCAAGCATCTTATAGCTTAATGATGAAATATTCTACTTTTTCCATTTCGTGATTGATCGTAAAGGTACTTGGTTGTCTAAATTGCATTGTCCAATAATGCATTCTTGATTTCTCCCCTATAAACATACTCTAGTTTTCATCAATTCAACAATTTTAATGAACTGTTAATACCACTATCACTTCAACAATCTCCGATCCCTAATCACATTAGGATGCAAAGAACCATAATAAGGTCTTATAAACTAAACTTATGTCCAGTAAGTTCTTGAAGCTTTGAACCCAATGAACCCAAAGAAAGTTCACTAATCAAAGCCAATTAAGACCAGCTGAATCTGATACTACATCCATCATTAGATCAATTGAATCAAGTAAAATTCTTGGGAGCTACTGTCCTCTTTTGTCCTGTTTTCTATGCAAAATTGAACTGCTCCTACTTCTGTCGCTTGTACTATGATTATTGTTTGTTCTTACAAATTCTATTTGATACTTTCTGCGAAAGTAAAGACGGTTTCATTTTCATCTATAAGTTTCCAATGCTATATATACCTCCTCAATAAATTACTCACCTCTTTATCTGAGAGCAAAGACTAAGAACAGTTTTCTACACGGCATCTCTGATACTGCAATACTTAGGACGAATCGCATTAGACTTGAAAAGGAAACAGCAAATAAAAGGTTTCTTGTATAGAACTATCAAGTTACAGAAGATTACAAGAACCTAAAGCAAGGTAAACCTGGGCAATGGCCCAGAACCTAAATTATTTAATCCACAAATATATATTATACATATATTATACTCGTATATATATTGGTAATATATGTCAGGGCTAAACAATTAATTTTGTAGGCCTGTTTAAAAAATTGCAAGCCCATCACCAATCCAAATTTGAGGCCCCACGTTATTTGTTTTTCATCCTCAAATCAAATTATCAAATTTGAGTTTTTTTTTTTTTTTTTTGGCCCAGGATTCCCTCATTCTTACGCCAATTCTGAGTACTCCTACGGTCGATCTGCAGCTGTTAGAACATAACAAAGCCCCAAAATTAGATCAATTTTTTCTCCTTTTTAAAGTGTTTTTTTTATTTTTTCCGTTATGAATCTTATGATTAGCATGAGGAAGTATGTCTTCTTTAAAAAAAAATTCTAACTATTGCGATTGTTTATAAATCATGGTAACTATGCCGGTGTTACCATAGCATCGGATGAGAGGAGTTTTTCAGAATTAAAATTGTTGAAAACTTATTTGATAGGATAATATTGCAAGAAAAATGAATTGGATTGGCTGGACTGAAAATGATATTTAAAAAAATCTTGTACAAATATTATAATAGATAATTTTTGCATCTAGAAAATCTAGAATAAGTCCTCTATATTTAGGGACTTTTTATTATTTTGTCCCAGCCCTCCTAAGTTTGAGGACCGGGACTGATGGAAGTTTTTGGTTTTTGCACAATGTCACATACCAATTATGAAAGTGTTTTGTTGGAGAAACTTCCAGGTCTACTTTTCTGTGAAGTGTTTCACATTGTCTTATTCATAGGAACCATTTCATCTAGAAATTTAAATTGATTGATCAAATTAGTTACATGCATGGCCCATAGCAAGCGGCTTATAATTGCTTTAGTTGATTAAAGTATTAAATGAATAGTACATGCTTATTTCTTTTTTTTCTTTAATGTTTAATTTTAATTAGGTAAATTTTACTTTTGATATGAATATTCTTTTCAACTGTTATTTTTGTATGATTCTTATTTCCTTTATTACTTTCACTCCATAAGTGTTTCAGGATTTATTTTTCATTGTTGGAAAATTTTCTTTTTATTTATATTTTTGAATTTTTATTGTAATTTTGAGCTTTGGCGCTTTTCCTATATAAGGGACACACCATCTATTGTAAAAGATAGGTTTTGATGAAATAAAATTTGAGTTTGATACTATATTTTACCTAATTTTCAACAGTTCTACTGTGAATTCAACTAATGCCAGATACCTAATTGACTGACAATTGTTCGTCAATTCAACAATTTTTAGGAAGAATTTCTAGTTTGTGCAATAATTTTCTCGTAGTAAATTTTGCTACCTAAGTTGTACAACAACTTCTATTGGATAAATTCTGGGAAAGTGAAAGACGATTTCGTTTTCATGTTGAAGAAATTCATTCGTTTTCATGTTGAAGAAATTCAATGTGGATACTTACCAGGAAAGTGAGGAAGAATAAATGAGTGTCCGTTAAAGCCTTCAAATTTCTACAGAGTCATTTATCAGAGCAAAGCTACCTTTGCTGTCCACAAAATCAACTTCATAATTGATAGAAAGGATACGGATACCGCGTAAGATATTTACATTGTCTTCCTTCTTCATTGACTAAAAGGTACGCAGTTCATTTTAGCACAACCTTTTTTCTTTTCTTTCTTTTTTTCATTTTAGCACAAACTATACACATATAAACTCTATATTAAAACGCTCTTATTTGGATCATCTATTTAGGCAGTAGAAAAAAGTAGATTATAAAAATTTGCATAATTGTAAGTCACTTTTGAGCTAGATTTGATTTAATTTAATATTAGGGGTAACCATTCCCATTTTTACTCGTAAAAATAAAAATTAAAAAATTCTATATTAAACTAACTTGAGTGTCAAAGTGTTTCTAAGGTTATTGCTCCTTATTTGCGAGTTCAATTCGTTATCAAGAAGGTCTAGCTGAAGTCCACTATCTTTTTTATTTTATTTTAGAAATAAGATATATTATATTAATAATAAACTTAATGGATCAAATGATTCTATAAATCAACAAAATAAATCGTTGATTTCTTTCATCTTTCAAAGGTGTGGAAAAATACGAGCCTCGTCTTTTTTGACTGAATAACAACTCATAAATATAAACTTTACTACGACACCTAACAATCTTATAAATTGAAATGACATTGTAAATGCTTGCAAGTATTGGTTGTTATAAGATAATGAGTTGTACTTATTGACCAGGTAATGATTATACTTTTGAAAAAAATTGAGTATAATTAAATTATATATAAACTTTATTACGATACCTAACAATCTTATAAATCGAAATATTCATTGAACATGCTTTCATGTAGTCATGGTCATAAGGCAATGGGTTGTGATCTAATTGATCACGTAATGATTATATTTTAAACAAAAATAGAGTATAAATTATAAGTTTTGTTACGACACTTAACAATTTCGTAAATCAATATGTCATCATACATGTTTGAATGTCGTCGTGTCCATACAAAAATGAGATATGATCTAATTAATTAGGTAACGATTATGTTTCTCTTTTTTTTCAAAATAAAAAAAAAAAAGTGTACTCCGTACAATTTAAAAACTTTACTACAACAACTAACAATCTCATAAATCGAAATATCATTATATATTCTTCCTTGTAGTTTAGTACTCTCGAAAGAGTATCAATAGTTATCTTTTTTTTTTTTTTTTTTTTTTATAAATCATTTTCTTCTTAATATTACTCCTCAAAGATATTCTTTTTTTATAGTTTTATTAGTGTTACTCCTCGCAGTACAAGAACAACTCTTTAGGAGGAGCACATAGAAGAAAGGGAAATAAAAACAAAAAATCAAAGTGATACTCTATCAAAATACAAGTGCTACTCTTAAAGAACAACTCTTTAGGAGTAGCACTAAAAAAATAAGGAGATAATTTTTATTAAAAAAAAGTAATTATAACTATTAGCATGCTACTGAGTTACTCATTCAAACTAGCATTTTTATTATTATTATTGTTTTATTTGTTTTTGTTTTGTTTACTCTTAAAGTAATATTTGAAGTTAATATTAACAATTATTCTTTAATGATTTTTAAAAGTGATATTTGAAAAGAGTATTACTCATACTTGTACCGTTGACAAGTATCAATTTACTTTTGTTAACCAGTTTAATATCCGTAAGGATTATCCTGACAAGGCCCTTGTCAGGCAACCTATCAAACGACGACACCTAAGCTTTTTAAAAAAATTTATTAACCCCATCTTAAACCTTCTAAGAATTTTTTTACCAGGTAAAATTTTACCTAAATACAATTCCTCTCTCTCGCTCCCTCCCTCTCTGGAATTCACCGCCAAAAAACATTCTGCCTGGCCTCTCTCGCAAGAATCCACCACCAAAAGTGATTGCTGAATATTGCAACGCCGTTGATCCTTCACTGAAATTTTTTGCTGCATTCTTGTTTCCTGCGAAACAGAACCAAACTTCACAAAGCTTTTCATCCTTCCTCCCTCCCCTTCTTGCTGAAATCGTTTGCCAGCTTTCTTGTTTCCTGCTAAAAAGTCACTGAAACAGGACCAAACTTCACCGCCATTAAATCTTTTTGCGCCAAAGTTGATAGCTGCAGATTGCAGCGCACGCTGGTCCTCCCTCTCTGACTCTCTAGCTTCTCGCTAAAATTGTGGGTCAGCCTTCTTGTTTCTTTCAATACAGTCCTCTAATAGGTGCGTATTTCTCTATGCAGTGGAGGGAAAATGTAATAGATTCTATAGAACTTTAGTACTCTGATTTCGCATACTTATCAACAGTATTATTTGTTACTGTACGTGTATTGGGATGAGCCAGACTCCTTGTTTCCCTACAAAACTACTGCAGGTAATTTTTTAAGTTGTGGACTATGTTTTCATGACAATTTTTGATTCCTTGCATACTGAACTTTATAGATTTAATGGATGCTTCTACTGATGGGCTATGTTTGCACGCAATTGCTTTTTTGCAATTTTATGGATGCTTCTACTGCGCACATAAAGGCTTGACCCTGTATTTTGTAAGGTTGTTAATGGATTTTCTCCCAAGAACCCTATAATATATTAAAGGTAATCTGCTCTTACGGTCAACAGGCAATAAATTCGTTTCTTCTTGCTGTGAAGGGCCAGATTTATTTATACCATGTGAAATATTTTTTTCTCTCGTTGTTAGGCTAGAAGATCATCCCACCAAATTTTTCATTCACTTGTAAAGCTTTGTTGCACAGCTATAGTTAACACATAAGCGTCAAACTGATAGGCTGTACAACTATTCTGAATCAGTTTAACTGTTTATAGCTGATGTCCAACCACAATGCTATTTCTGAGTGTTAGGGGGTGTTAGGGGTGCTGAGGATATTGCTGCCCATTGATTAAAGAAGCAATTGTTGCTGGAAATTATCCAGGTACTTTCGCAAATTTCTTTTTAGTTAATTTATCTGTCGAGGTTGGTTTCCCCACCTCCTACGTAGTACATTATCCCCATTATAATACTTTTTGTGCAACTTATCTTCTTAGTACAATTTTCTCCCTATTCATAATTTCCTTCCAACTTAAGGGATACTGTTATGCTTTTTGAAAAGAATTCGACTTCCTTTTTGCGGAATAAGAGTATTTATTACCTGCTGAACAAATGCCACAGTCTGCAGCTAGGCCAGAGCTGAAGACATTTACCACAAAAGTGACGTACAGGGAAGACCTCATAAGATTTCGACCAAGTGTGGATTCTAGTATTGACAAGCTAAAGGAAGAGCCAAGAGATTGAAACTGGAGCGAGGAACATTTGAAATAAAGTATCTGGCTGATGATCATGAATGGGTTAAAATAGCATGTGATGCAGAGCTGCAAGAAAATAAAGTAGCTAGGGATTCTTGCGAGAGAGGCCAGGCAGAGTGTTTTTTGGCGGTGAATTCCGGGGAGGGAGGGCAGAGAGAGAGGGATTGTATTTAGGTAAAATTTTACCTGGTAGTAAATTCTTAGAAGATTTTAGATGGGGTTAATAAATTTTTAAAAAAAGCTTAGGTGTCATCGTTTGATAGGTTGCCTGACAAGGGCTTTGTCAGGATCATCCTGACGGATATTAAACTGTTTGTTAACATATCAATTTTAAGTGGAAAAAAAAAACTATGCATAATTTTACGTGAACAGTACGTCACATATAAAAACACGTTTGAGAGGGACGGACTCTTTTGTCAATAATATATTGGGTGAAATGCACCAAATACAACTTAACTATCGGCTTTTGCAAAAAACACCACTTTCCTTTAAAACTGCAACAATAAGCATTTTACTTTCAAAACGTGCCCCTAGTACCACTCTGTTAGTCAATTCTGTTAAGTGACTAACAGTAAAAAAAAAACAAGGGCAAAATCGTCATTTCACACGTTGCAGCACTGTTCATCGTCTTCCCCAAAAATTTACGGCACAGTTCACCGGAATTTACTGTTCATCGGCATTTTTTTTTTTCTTCTTCTTCTTCCGATAATAAAATAAGAGTGCAAAATATTGTTTATAAAATTAAAAGATGAGATAATAAAATATACTTAAAAGCACAAATGGTATTCTCCGGTTTTATTCGGGTGTTGCTGATTGTTGACTACGGTAATTATTTATACTGATAATCGGCTCTCTTCTCCGTCACTCTCTCTGCAAAAACTGGAAGCTCAGAAGAAAGGAAAGGGCGAAGAAATGGCTACAACTTCAAAGATTGTTGCAAAGCTTAGTCTAAAACCCCATCCCGAAGGTGGGTTTTACTCCGAAACAATGAGGGACAACTCCATCATCCCCTCCAAATCTCAACTTCCCTCTCAATGTAAAGTCTTCTCTCGCTTTTCAATGTTCTCCCTTTTCTCTCACCGTGGTTCTTGATCAGTCATTTTTTTCCTTTAATAATTTATATTGGATACTCTTTGGAGTTCAGACTTGAATTTAGAAGGGTCTTGGTTTATGCAATAATATAAAGATTGCAACTTTTGGGTATTATCTGTGAAAACTCCGATGAAGAAGAAGGAAAAAAAAAATGCCGATGAACAGTAAATTCCGGTGAACAATTCCAAAAAATTTTTTAGGAAGACGATGAACAGTGTCGCAACGTGTGAAAGAACAATTTTGCCCCTGTCTTTTTTTGACTGTTAATCACTTAACGGAATTGACTAACAGAGTGGTACTAGGCGCACGTTTTGAAAGTAAAGTGCTTGTTGTTGCAGTTTTTAAAAGAAAGTAATGTTTTTTACAAAAACCGATAGTTAAGTGGTATTTGGTGCATTTCACCCTAATATATTTCTTCATGTAATCAAATAAATTGAACTCGTTGTATAACTGGACAATTTAGACTGATAGATCTCTTTTTCTTTCTTTTCCTATACTCGATTCAACGACGACCCATATAATGAGCGATCGTTAATGCCTCAACCAAAACCGTGTGGGGTATTACGACTCATTTGCATGTAAGTTTCCTCTTGTAGGGGTAACCTTATCCCCTTACTATCTTTCAAGTCCAAGACTCTAAACTAAGGGAAAGTCACCGACAAATATAAGTTTATAAGTTTCTCAATTCATCCAAACATCCATCCTCAACATTTGAGTCTCAGTTTCAGTTTCAGTTTCACGCAGATACAAATTCCCTTTTCCTGAGTTAATTTATCTCTTTTACAAAATGGAAGAAGTGGTATTAACCTCTCTGGGATTTGCATCAAATAAGCTCTCTGCATTTCTTGCTGAAGAGGGAAGGCTCCTGGGCGGACTTCGACAAGAGATGCTGCTCATCAGTGATGAGTTTTGTCATATGAAGGCTTTCCTTGAGAAGTTTGCAGATTCTGATGATCACAAAAATGATCCCCAGCTCTGTGAATGGATCAGGCAAGTCCGGAATGTTTCTTATGACACTGAAGATGTTATTGATGAATTCCAGCATCTTTTTGCTAAACATCGTCAGCAGGAATTCCTTGGCTCTGTTCAATGGAGTTTCAAGTCCGTGAACAATTTGCCGGCTCGTCATCGACTTGCTTCCAAATTGCAAGAGATCAAGGCTAGAATCAGAAATATCTCTGAAGCACGCCTTAGGTATTGTTTGTTATAAACAAGCTTTATTCCCATCTGCGCTAATCTCTGTATTATTAGGATTTATAAATTTTTGTTTTATACCATACAGGTATGAATCACACTATGCCAATACTCTTCCCCGACTCCCTGGGCGTCTTGCTGCAGACATCGGCTGGAGGCATAGTAAAGATGACGATGCACTTCTCGTGGATGAAGCTCAACTTGTCGGCATCCACCAGCCCAAACAACACCTCATTTCTCACCTCCTTGAGCTTGATGTTCACTCCCAACTCAAAGTAATTGCGGTTGTCGGAATGGGAGGACTTGGCAAAACTACACTTGTTAGAAAAGTCCATGATGATGCAGCTGTTAATGGACACTTCCAGATCCGAGCCTGGGTTCCTGTCTCTCAAAATTGTGACCTTCTGGATCTCCTCAAATGTTTGATTCAACAACTACTGGCCCAATTCAAAGAATCAATCCCACCACGGATAGATTCAATGGATACCTTTCAGTTAAAATCTCTTTTGAAGGACTTTCTCGGACGAGGAAGGTACGTAATTGTGTTTGATGATGTCTGGAAAAGAGATTTCTGGGATGAATTCAAATCTGTGCTTCCTAAGAACAGCTACGGAGGCAATTGTGTTATGCTCACCACACGAATTGCTGATGTTGCCACTGCCTCTACCTCAGAGTTTAAAACTTATGTTTACACAATGGGGTGCTTGAACATTCGAGACTCATGGACTCTTTTTTGTCGAAAGGTATTCAAGGACAAGCCTTGTCCGGACCATTTAACTAATGTTGCAGAATGTATAGTCGCAAAGTGTGGAGGCTTACCATTGGCTATTGTCGCAATTGCTGGAGTTTTGGCTTCGAAAGACTCAAGCAGAATACATGAGTGGGAGCTTGTTCAACACAGGCTTAGGGATGAACTTGAGGACACTGGAAACCTTGAGAGAGTTAAAAGGATACTTGCTCTAAGTTACAACGATCTACCTTCCACACTCAAGGCTTGCCTTCTCTTCAGTAGTAGCATTTATCCTCAAGGTATTCAGATAAGAATCTGGAATCTAATCCGTTTGTTGGTTGCTGAGCGATTTGTGGAAGAGAAAGAGGGACAGAGTGCTGAAGAAATTGGATGGGATTGTCTCAAAGAGCTTGCCAATAGGAGCTTAATCACTCTGTGTGAGGTACACGTCTATAATGGACTATCTGGTTACATTCGTATTCATGATCTTTTGCGAGAATTCATAGCCTCGAAATCAAGAGAGCAAGACATGGTGACCATAATTAGTAGTACCGAGCAGCTAAGAACTCCCGGGAAGGTGGTACGTAGACTTGTATTTCACGACAATCTCCTTGAAATCACCACCCCAGAAAACCACCATTATATTGACAGTTGTCGATCCCTAATTACTTATTGGGGAAATAAGTCAATATCTAAAGCCGTATTAACCAAACTCTTGACGAGTAAGTTGTTGACGGTAGTTGATATAAGAGGTATAAATTTGGAAGAAATTCCAGAAGAGATTTTCAAATTATATCTCCTCAGGGATTTAGGCGTGAGTGGAAGAAAGATTAAAACAGTCCCAAAATCCATCGGACGGCTTCAAAACCTAGAGAGTCTAATTCTGGAGGAGACTAGCGTAAAGGAATTACCTATGGAAATTCAAAAGCTTCACAAGCTTCGTCATCTCTGTTTCTGGCAGGAAGCTGCTGATTCTCCAAAGGGACATTTGGCATTCAATGGATTCAAAGCTCCATGTGGAATGGGAAGGCTTGTTGAGTTACAGACACTGTATTTGATTGATGCCGCACAGACTCAGAGCAAGGAGATTAGAATAGTGAAGGAAATAGGAAAGCTAGCCAAATTAAGAAAGTTATGGATTACAAACCTAAGAAGAGAAGATGGGAAGGAACTCTGCTCATCACTTGAGAACCTCAACAACTTGCAGGAGTTAATTGTGAGTGTCAATTCTTCAGTTGAAAAAGATGAGGTAATTGATCTGTTGGATCTAAATCATCCTATTTCTGCCTCGCCTCTTCAATCTCTTGGCGAGCTTGATTTGTATGGCCGCTTAGAAAAGGTGCCAGCATGGATTAGACAGCTTCAAGGGTTGGAGATAATATGGTTGAGTTTGAGTAATTTAGTAGGGGATGATCCACTTGAAACTCTTCAACATCTTCCCAACTTGTCACTAGTTACATTGGTTGAAGCTTACGGAGGAGAAAGTTTGTGTTTCAAGGCTGGAGGTTTTCTGAAGCTCAAGAAGTTGTACCTGGTGAATATGAAAGTATTGAAACGGGTGAGAATTGAGAAGGGTGCAATGCCGGGTATCGATATGCTAAGCATGGAAGAACTTCCATTGGTAGAGGAATTACCTTTTGGTATTGAACATTTGAGTAAGCTTCAGAAGCTGCAATTGCTGGGTATGATTTCTCAACTCACAAAAAAGTTGGAGAATGCAGAAGAAGAAAGTGAAGATTGCAAAAGGATTTCACACGTTCCAGAAGTGGGCATTGGTTACCTGATTGATGGAGGATGGAAATATCACTTGCTATCCAGAAGAAGGAAGAAGGAAACTCAACTCAAAATCCCAGTCGAGAAGATTCTCCTCCAAATTTTCTCAATTCTCAGACAGTGCTGCTTTTCTTTTGTCATCTTAAGCAAGTGGATATGGTTATCATTTAGAATTACAGTCTTTTGTTTCTCTCTTTGGGTCATATTTCTTCATAGAAGGATACGTTCCAAAATATAATTTCTAGGCTAGCTCTTTAGTTACTTGTTTGTACTGTGAGATTTCTTCCCCTCTCCAACATGATTATTATTAAATACAATTTTCGCTTTTGCTGGGGAAAAGAAAGCTGTGTAACTCACTTTCATTTTACAATTTTCTTTTAACTCATTTGTTATTTTGTGAGTAATTTCTTAGGATTGTTGCTTGTTCTAGCTCAGTTGCAGCTACAAAAAATAAATTTTTTAAAAAAATAACTAGAATTGGGTATACTTTTAGAGATGAAAGTGGGCAGCTTCGACTGTCAGCAGAGTGCTTATATTTCTGAGATGGAAGCAGTTAAAAAAACACTAGTGAAAGTTGTGCAAATGAACAATTCATAAAGTAGAAATTCGAGTAAATGTTTAAAGCAAGCAATGGTCAAATACTATTACAAACAATTTCTATTATAATACGTTTAGAAAAACTCTATTAGACTAGAACATCTTAATCTTAATTATACTAGAATTTTGACGAGATAATTTGCAATATTGCACCTATAAATTGGTTTGATGGGTTTGAAAATAATTTTGAAAACTCATTTTTGAAAAATAGTTTTATAATATAAAAAGTGTATTAAAAATGTAAAATATGTAGTTGAATAATAAAAAATTGTACTATAAATGATCAATATACACAACACTTTTCTTAAAAAGTAATAATAATTTTTTTTAATTTTAGTGGACGTTACATATTTTCAATGCAATTTTCTATACCTTTTGGAAGAAATAAATACAGAGAAAACAAGAGTTAAAATGCAAATAAGCCTCTATGAATTTAAAGATAGAATAAATAAATGTGAACGTATTTTCATGTCTAAGGATTTTAGAATGCACAAACTACTATTTTGGCCCCTTACAAATTGTCCAATACTCTCTTTTTTTCTTCACATTTTAAATGCTTAGAAATAGTCCTTCACATTTCTCTAATGTACTTTTTTGGTCTCTCACTAACTCTCTATCCATTTTTTCCATCCAACAACTTGTTTAACTTCCACTGCTAATTAATAAAAGGGCAAAATTGGAAATATGTAGTAAGCACATGGAAAGAAAAAAAAATTCATATGCATATTTCAAAAAACACAGAATCCAGACAATAATATTTTTAAACTATATAAAAAAAATTGAATCAGATTTTTTGGGGACAAAAATGCACAGAAACTCAACCATTTTTGGGTCAGTCTTTACATAATTACAGTAAAAATTGAAAAATAAAAAAAATCTAATAACCAGCGTATTAACCTAAAAGGAGTAATGGTACTTTTTCTTTCCAATTTTGCCCTTTTATTACTCAACACTTTAGAGTTAAACAAGTTGTTGGATGGAAAAATGGATGAAGAGTTAGGGAAGGACCAAAATAGTACAAGAAAAATGTAAAGGACTCTTTTGAAATATTTAAAATGTAAAGAATAAAAAAAAGCATTGGACAATTTGTGAGGGACCAAAATGATGGTTTGCCCTTTTAGAATAGTTGAGATGCAGGGCAATGCTATACACGTGGCAATAAATCTCTAGCGTAAAAATTTCTAGTTTGTGCAAAATTTTTCTCGTACTAAATTTTGCTACCTAAGTTGTACAACAACTTCTATTGGATAATTTCTGGGAAAGTGAAAGACGATTTCATTTTCATGTTGAAGAAATTCAATGTGGATAGTTAGTTACCAGGAAATTAAGTGAAGAAGAATAAATGAGTGTCCGTTAAAGCTTTCAAATTTCAGCAGCAGTCATTTATCAGAGCAAGGCTACCTTTAATTGCTGTCCACAAAATCAACTTCATAATTGATAGAAAGGATACGGATACCGCGTAAGATATTTACATTGTCTTCCTTCTTCATTGACTAAAAGTAAAAGGTCAGATACCAAGTAAAGGTACGCAGTTCATTTTAGCATAACCTTCTTTTTTTTTTCTTTTTTTCTTTTTTCATTTTAGCGCAACCTATACACATATAAACTATATATTAAAACGCTCTTATTTGGATCATCTATGTAGGCGGCAGAAAAAAGTAGATTACAAAAATTTGCATAATTGTAAGTCACTTTTGGGTTAGATTTGATTTAGTTTAATATTAGGGGTAACCATTCCCATTTTTACTTATAAAAATAAAAATTAAAAAACTCTATATTAAAACTAACAAAGTGTTTCTAAGGTTATTGCTCCTTATTTGCAAGTTCAATTCGTTATTAGATTGAACTAGCTGAAGTCCACTACCTTTTCTTTTATTTTAGAAATAAAATATATTATATTGATACTAAACTTAATGGATCAAATGATTCTATAAATCACGATGAAAATACATTGTTGATTTCTTTCATCTTTCAAAGTTGTGTAAAAACATGAGCCTCACCTTTGACCCAATAACAACTCATAAATATAAACTTTATTACAACACATAACAATCTCATAAATTAAAATGTCATTGTAAATGCTTGCAAGTAGTGGTGGTTATAAGATAATGAGTTGTACTTGTTGATTAGGTAACAATTATATTTTTGAAAAAATTGAGTATAAATTATAAATTTTATTACAACACCTAACAATCTTTTAAATCAAAATTCCATCGTGAATGCTTTGATGTAATCATGGTCATAAGACAAGAAGTTGTGATATAATTGATCAAGTAACGATTATATTTTAAACAAAAATCGAGTATAAATTATAAATTTTGTTACGATAATTAACAATTTCATAATCGATATGTCATCATACATGTTTGAATGTAGTCATGTCCATAAAATGGAGATATGACCTAATTAATTAGGTAACGATTATGTTTCGTTTTTTTCCCAAAATAAAAAAAAATAGTATAATTTCAAAATTTTACTACAACAGCTAACAATCTCATAAATCGAAATGTCATCATACATTCTTGCTTGTAGTCGTGATCATAAAACAATGAGAAATTATCTTCTTTTTTTATTTTTTATTTTTAGGAACAACCTATTAAGTGACTAAGGCATGGAGACCCTTTCTTAATAAAAGAAATTGTAAATAAGAACCAGGGGACATAATGAACCTTACCTTGATATACAAAATGCAGGATGAAGTATGATGCATGAAATATAATATGAATGCATACTTATGGATCTTTGACTAGTTTAAGATTGGGAACACTCTCCCAATCTAGCCTAATTAGGCTAAACCACTAAACCACTAAACCACTATTCGAGTAAGGAAGTTGCATGGCCGGATATGTTGAGGAGACCACATTCGAACTTGCCTGTTTTCCCAGAGCATCTGCCACTGAGTTTGCCTCTCTGAAAATGTGCCGCAATGACCAGGAGGCAGGTTCTATAATATTCCAAATATGTCTAAAACAATCTGTCCTTTGCCATGTAATTTTGAAGACAATGAGAAATGATCAAATCGATCATGTAACTATTATGAAAAATATATATATATATATATATATACTATAATTTAAAATAATTATTACATACCTAACAATCTCATAAATCAAAATAATCGTATATTATTGCATGTAGTCGTGATCTTACTATAGAAAATCCAACTAATACATAAGCCTATGAAACCCTCATTCAGCCTACAATAGTAAAACATAATATATGCATATGAAAAATTTTAAAGTTGCCCAAATTATATAATTCTAGATCGTGATTGGGTGTTAATTTATTTTTTAAAACTATTCAATATTCAATTGATAAATTTCTATTAAATCATATACATATATTATTAAAATATCAAATATAATGAATGTTATAAAATCTTCTATAATTTATCAGACTTTACCAAAATTGCCGATTAAGAAATCTCAATATATACTAATACAATTACATACACAAAATAATCATCATTCACAAAATCATAAATATTTCAGTACTCAATTACGTATAAAATTCTACACTAATAATTAAATAAATACAAGTTCAACATTATTTAATTAAAATCACGTATAATTTAATTATATTATGTTTAACTTGGTGTAATGCAAAAAAAAAAAAAAAAAAAAAAAAAATTTGTCTAGCGTGCAACATGCATGCATTTTAATGGAAAACTAAAATCACTCTCACTAACCACATTATTAAAAAGTATTAAATAATTTACATTTCATGATCTTGCTCTGAAATGGACTTTTCTATTAGAACAAAAATATTTATCAAAATAAACTCTTTTAATAGAATGGAAGGAGTAGAATAAGTTCGTAGAAATTTTGCACCGAATTTACTAAATTAAACCAAACTCGTGGCACTGAAACCGGCTAGTCTTTTGATTTTTGTTCTTTCAAAGTTAAACTTTTAGATAATTTCTGGGAAAACGAAGACAAAAGTGAGGAATAACAATGAGTGTTTGATTTTAATTTCTTGTGTGAAAGCTTTCACAAAATTCAACAAATCATTTAAGTGTAAGATACGCTCTCATATCTTCTTTATTGAGTTAAAGCACCACAATTAAGATTCTAGACCCATCAATTCAAAGCAGTTGGTCTACAACTACTTTTGAAACATAATCATGACAAATACGGGTTCATACATTCAAAGTGATTTATAGATGTGACCAGGCACCTCTTTATTTATTTATTTATTTTTGGCAAACTCCTATATTTTTTTTATTAATGAAATAACAGTTAGAGCTAATTAATAATTTATTTAGAGAATTTGTGTATCACTTTAATGTTAACGAAATAGTTTACTACTCTCAAAAGAGTAGAGGTAGTTTTTATCTTTTTATTATTATTTTTTTTTTATAGGGCAAATGACACCAGTAGCCACCCAACTATTCGTAATGTTCAGTTTTGGTCACTAATCTTGTTTGTGTGCGTGTTTGGTCACTCATTTTTCTAAAACGTGCATCTGCACTCATTCTGTCAAAAATAAGGGCAAATTTGACGGAATCCGTCCAAACCTAAAACCCACATGAAATCCAAACAAGAATTAATCATCATCATCATCATTCATCACTGAGAAGAGGTTCGTAACAGATCATTTGACACATTTTAGAAGAGAATTTGTGATGCCACAGAAGTTGATGAGACTGCTGCTGAAGCATTTTGGTATCTTCTATGTCTCAGAGAAGAGTAGGAGGTTTAGTGTGTTCCTGAATGAAGCTTATGAAGGTTCAGAGTTGATTGAAAAGCATCCATTAATTATTTGGAGGGAAAAAGTCAACAGCCATATAGATTATAGAAAGAAAAAGCAGGGAATGGCAGGGCTTGAATTTTTATCTGACATGGAAGATAAAGACCTGTTTGAGGATGAGTCTGAGAGTGATAGTATTTGCTTTGATGATGAACGGCAGGAGACGATGCATAGTTTGGATGATGTCTCACCTGGAGGCAGTTCTGAAATGGAAATTGAAGAAATTTATGCAGAATACAATGGCTGAAACTTCTTCATCTGTGGCTTGCCCAGATGAACCAAGAACAGAGAGATTGAGAATGATGAATGAATGATGAATGCTGAATGATGAATGATGAATGATGAATGATGATGATGATTAATTCTTGTTTGGATTTCATGTGGGTTTTAGGTTTGGACGGATTCCGTCAAATTTGCCCTTATTTTTGACAGAATGAGTGCAGATGCACGTTTTAGAAAGATGAGTGACCAAACATGCACACAAAAAAGATTAGTGACCAAAACTGAACATTGCGAATAGTTGGGTGGCTACTGGTGTCATTTGCCCTTTTTTATAAATCATTTTCTTCTTAACATTACTTCTAAAGATTCTTTTTTTATACTTTTATTAGTGCTACTCCTCGCACTTAGACATGACCCCAGTTCAGGAGCCGCCGGTTCCGGTTTCAAAAATGTGAGATCCAGAAGTGGAACCTAAAGGGAACAGTTCCGGTTCCATAACGGTTTCGGTTCCGGTTCTGGTTTCGGTTCAGGTTCCGAATTTTTCCAGATTATTTTCTGTTCAAATTTTTTTTCTTTTCTTTTTTATTTAATTGTAAATATTCAAAACTAAATTTTTTAATATTTCTATTGTAATGTAATTTTAAATTCATTACATGTTTTAACATTTTTAATTTATAATATTACTTCATCTCAAATATTAATTTAATTATTAATATAAAAAATAAATATAAGAACCAAACAAGATATTAAATATATTAAATATCATTTAAATAATTTATCAATGATAAAAAATGAAGAACAAACTATAAATTATATTTATATATATACACACATATATATCACCTAATTATTTATTAAATTATAACTAGTCTAGTGGCAAAACCAGATTACTCAAAGTTGAGTGTTTTGGGCGTGCAAGGGCTCGAATCCCTCCAATAGCAAATTGATTTTTTCCTTTTATTAAGTTTCTCAATCCCACATCGAAAATATGAAGCAATTTGGGGAAGGATCCTCTCTATAAATTGATGAGAATGCATGGAAGAGACTCCAAAATGAGCATACGCCCACGGCTTGGTTCTTGTCCATCAATTCAGAACCGGAACTCCCGATTCCTAGAAGCACCGGTTCGGTTTTGGTTCCTCAACAACTGGAACTGGAACCGAACCATTTGAAGTCAGTTCCGGTTTCAGAACCGGTGGCCTCAATTCCGGTTCCGGAATCGTTGGATTCGATTCCGGTTCAACCAGAACCGGGGCCATGTCTACTTGCACTACAAGAACTACTCTTTAGGAGGAGCATTTAGAAGAAAGGGAAATAAAAATAAAAACTCAAAGTGATACTCTATCAAAATACAAGTGCTACTTTCAAATAATAACACTGCTACTCTTTAGGAGTAGCAATAAAAAGACAAGGAGATAATTCTTTTTTTTTTTTTTAATTATAACTACTAGCATGCTACTGAGCTACTCATTCAAAGTAGCATTTGATTCTTCAAAAGCATTTGATTTCTAAAGCTAATATTACTAATAATTCTTTAATGATTTTTAAAAGTGATATTTGAGAACAGTATTACTCATGCTTGTACTGTTGACAAGTAACAATGTTACAATTTACTTTGTTCACGTATCAATTTTTAAGAGGAAAAAAAAACTACGCATAATGTTCGTGTGAACAGTACGTCACATACAAAAACGCGTTTGAGAGGGGACGAACTCTTTTGTCAATAATATATTTCTTCAAGTAAATCAAATAAATTGAAGTCGTTGTATAATTAGACAATTTAGACTGAGAGATCGTTAATGCCTCAACCAAAACCGTGTGGGGTAACTTATTGATTATCACTCATTTGCATGTAAGTTCCTCCCGTAGGGTAACCTTATCACCTTACTATCTTTCAAGTTTCAACAAAGGGAAAGCCACAAACAAATATAAAGTTTCTCAATTCATCCAAACATCCATCCTCAACATTTGACCACTTTCTCTCTTGAACTACTACAAAAATGACTTTTAATGGCGATTTTTAAGGGCTTTTAACGGCGGCTTTTGGCCTTTTTAAACCGCCATCTATCCGGCAGCCGTAGAAAGTAAAAAATTTGTAAAAAAATTTTAATATTTCATTTTTTTATCTCTGCATCCAAAATATATATATCAAAAACAGCAAGAACAATCGTAGAAAGTTTTTGATATATATATTTCAACTTTATTCAAAATATATATATATATCAAAAACTTCCATGCTAATAAACCGAACAACCACCAAACTTCACAAAATTTTTGTATGCATCCATCAAATTCTAATTAATTTAATCATTAACAGCAAGAACAATACAATAACAACATAATCCTGAAGTAAGCAGCCAATATATATATACAAAAATTCAATCTCAACCTAATCAATTTTGAGAATAAATCAAACCAAAATCAGTAGGAAAATTATAAAATGGAACATACAATAAACCACCGATTTAACACTAATCAAACCTGAATTTAATCATTCATCATCTCACCAAACACGAATTTAACACTAATAATAAACCCTAGGCCAATCGTAATAATCAAGTAACAATAAAATTTGTAAAGTTTAAATAAAGTTGAAACTATTTGATATAACCTTTTTTATTATTTGAAGCCCACAACAAGGACCGATTGTGGTGAAATTATGATGGGGGATTAACTCCAAGTGGTGGGTGATGGCCGATTAAGAAACCATCTCCGGAGTTGGGTGACGGCGGATCTTGTTATCAACGCCGCCGGAAGAACGGCTTTGGGGGAAGACAAGAGAAAAAACCAACGGCGAGAGGATGGGCCCGGCGACGAGAGAACGGCTTCGGTTTGCTGGAGATGGAAACAGGGGGAAGCCGCGGTTGGCTAGAGATGAAAACAAAGGGAAACCCTTAAAATTCAAACAAAATCAAATTTCTATGGCGATTTTAATAAAAACCGCCGTAGAAATGGACTTTCTACGACGGTTGAAATTAAAACCGCCATAGAAACTTGCTTTCTATGGCGGTATGAAGGTTTTAATTTCATCCGCCGTTGAGAGCCCGTAATTATGAATTCCCGCCCGTTCCTCTATTCCTATTAATTTCTAGTTTTTATTTTTTTTTTGTAAATAACCCCCAAATTTTTTAAAATTTAATAATAAATATGTAATTTACTATTTATCAATTTTTATAGTAAAATTCATCATATTTATTAATTATATACAAACTCAAGCATTTATGTTATGATAAACAATAAATAAATTTCAAATATTGTTACATAATAATTATAAGAAAACTTCAAAAATAGCAATTTTCATTGAATTACTAATAAGATTTTTGAAACACACTTTCTACGGCGGTTAGAAATAAAACGAAGTAAGTAACTTTCTACGGCGGTTTTCGAATAACCGCCGTAGAAAGTAGGGGACTTTCTATGGCGGTTTTCTAACAACCGCCGTAGAAAGTCCCTTTCTACGGCGGTTATCAAATAAACGCAGTAGATAATGTCTTTCTACGGCGGTTCTAGAACCGCCGTAGAAAGTCCGTACTTTCTTTTTAATGGCGATTTTTTCAAAACCGTCGTTAAAGCACAGTCGTTAAAAGTCCATTATGTAGTAGTGTTGAGAGATATTTTTCCTATCTCCTCATAGACCCCTTTCTTCTCTTTCTTTTTTCACCACTCCAAAATGGAGCCTAAAGAAACTACAAAAAAAGAAGAGAAAGCAAATCAAATTTAAGGTTGCTTGTTGCTTCGGTTGGGTTGGTGTGAATCAAATGGATGAATGGCAACTCCTTTTATAGCCAAAGCAATCAAAATCAATGGTGAGGATTAATTGAATCCAAGGGTTCACATTTGAGAACTTGCCCACCAAGTCACTCGGTCTCCAAGTAAACTTGCACTCCAAGTTTAGCCATCCTTTGGCCATTATCCGAACTCCGACAAATATAAAGTTTCTCAATTCATCCAAATATCCATCCTCAACATTTGAGTTTCAGTTTCAGACTTTCACTGAGAAACAAATTCTCTTTTCCTGAGTTAATTTGTTTGTCTCCTTTACAAAATGGCAGAAGTAGTATTACCCATTCTTGGATTTGCATCGAAAAAGATGTTAAATTTTCTAGCTGAAGACGGAAACCACCTGGGAGGGCTTCGACAAGAGGTCCAGTTCATCAGTGATGAGTTCGGTCATATAAGGGCTTTCCTTGAGAAGTTTGGAGATTCTGATGATTACAAAAATGATTCCCAGCTCTGTGAATGGATCAGGCAAGTCCGCGATGTTTCTTATGACACTGAAGATAACATTGATGAATTCTGGCATCATTTTGCTAGCATTCGTCAGCAGGGATTCCTTGGCTCTGTTCAATGGAGTTTCAAGTCAGTAAAGATTTGCCGGCTCGTCATCGACTTGCTTCCAAATTGCAAGAGGTCAAGGCTAGAATCAGAAAAATATCTGAAGCACGCCTTAGGTATTGTTTGTTATAAACAAGTTTTATATCCATCTGCGCTAATCTCTGTATTATTAGGATTTATAAATTTTTGGTTTATACCATACAGGTATGAAGCACACTATGTCAATACTCTTCCCCGACTCCCTGGGCGTCTTGCTGCAGACATCGCCTGGAGGCATAGTAAAGATGACGATGCACTTCTCGTGGAAAAGCTCAACTGGTGGGCATCGACCAGCCCAAACAACTCCTCATTTCTCACCTCCTTGAGCTTGATGTTGACTCCCAACTCAAAGTAATTGCGGTTGTTGGAATGGGAGGACTAGGCAAAACTACTCTTGTTAGAAAAGTCCATAATGATGCAGATCCGAGCCTGGGTTCCTGTCTCTCAAAATTGTGACCTTCTGGATCTCCTCAAATGTTTGAATCAACAACTACTGGCCCAATTCAAAGAATCAATCCCACCACGGATGGATTCAATGGATACCTTTCAGTTAAAATCTCTTTTGAAGGACTTTCTCCAACGAGGAAGGTACGCAATTGTGTTTGATGATGTCTGGAAAAGAGATTTCTGGGAGGAATTCAAATCTGTGCTTCCTAAGAACAGCTACGGAGGCAATTGTGTTATGCTCACCACACGAATTGCTGATGTTGCCTCTGCCTCTACCTCAGAGTTTAAAACTTATGTTTACACAATGGGGTGTTTGAACATTCGAGACTCATGGACTCTTTGTCGAAAGGTATTCAAGGACAAGCCTTGTCCGGACCATTTAACTAATGTTGCAGAATGTATAGTGGCAAAGTGCTGGAGGCTTACCATTGGCTATTGTCGCAATTGCTGGAGTTTTGGCTTCGAAAGACTCAAGCAGAATACATGAGTGGGAGCTTGTTCAACACAGGCTTAGGGATGAACTTGAGGACACTGGAAACCTTGACAGAGTTAAAAGGATACTTGCTTTAAGTTACAATGATCTGCCTTCCACACTCAAGGATTGTCTTCTTTACACTAGTATTTATCCTTCTGATTTTAAGATGGGATGCAAGGGTCTAATCCGTTTGTTGGTTGCTGAGCGATTTGTGGAAGAGAAAGAGGGACAGACTGCTGAAGAAATTGGATGGGATTGTCTCAAAGAGCTTGCCAATAGGAGCTTAATCCAACTGGATCAGGTACACGTCTATAATGGATTATCCGGTTTGATTGGTATTCATGATCTTTTGCGAGAATTTATAGCCTTGAAATCAAGGGAGCAAAACATGGTGACCATAATAAGTAGCGCCGAGCAGCTAAGAACTCCCGGGAAGGTGGTACGTAGACTTGTATTTCACTACAATCTCCTTGAAATCACCACTCCAGAAAACCAACATCATATTAGCAAATTGCGATCCATAATTAATTTTGGGGAGAAGAAGTCAATATCTAAAGCCGTATTAACCAAACTCTTAACGAGTAAGTTGTTGACAGTAGTTAATCTAAGAGGTATGGATTTGGAAGAAATTCCAGAAGAGATTTTCAAATTATATCTCCTCAGGTTTTTAGGCATAGGCGGGAGAAGGATTAAAACACTTCCAAAATCCATCAGAGGCTTCAAAATCTAGAGTTTCTAATTCTGGAATACACTAATGTAAAGGAATTACCTATGGAAATTCAAAAGCTTCACAAGCTTCGTCATCTCTGTTTCTTTCAGGAAGCTGCTGATTCTCCAAATGGATATTTTAAATATAATGGATTCAAAGCTCCATGTGGAATGGGAAAGCTTGTTGAGTTACAATCACTGTTTGTCATTGATTCTGCACAGAATGATAAGACAAGAATATTGAAGGAGATAGCAGAGCTAGCCAAATTGAGAAAGTTATGGATTACGAACCTAAGAAGAGAAGATGGAAAGGAACTCTGCTCCTCACTTGAGAACCTCAACAATCTGCAGCACTTAATTATCAGTGCCACTTCTTCAGTTGAAAGAAATGAGGTAATTGATCTGTTGGATCTAAATCATCATATTTCTTGTTAGTGTATAGATTAGCCCAATGGGCTGTTAGTGTATAGATTAGTCCAATGGGCTTAACCCAGTATCCTACTTGTACTATTGTACTACTTGTACTACACCTAGTGTACTACTTGTACTACTTGTACTATTGTACTACTTGTACTACACCTAGTGTACTACTTGTACTACTTGTACTACACTTAGCCTATACCTAGTCTATATATAGGCTCTCTTTGTACAATGTTACACACACAATAAAATCATTGTTCAACAAATCTTTTCTTTTATATTTTTATCATGGTATCAGAGCCATTGCTCTAATTCTTTTGGTTCCTGTGGATATTTCCGACGTTCTTCCGCTGCCCTCATCTTCATCCGGTAATCCGGTCAGAAGAATAGTCCCGCCGTCACGCCCACAACTCTTTCCAGAACTCGGTCTCCCACGCGCCCAACACGCGCCGACAGCCGGTTCTGTGCCTGACACCACGCGCCTTCACGCGCCTCGAGTCGCCTCTGCACCACCAGCGCAAGTCTGCCACTTCAGCAAACATACATCATATGGCTCAACAAAGTGATCGCGACATCATACGTCCTATCAACATTATGTTGGATGGTCCTACTAACTATCATGAATGGTCTCAGAATATGACTATTTTTCTCAAGGGTCGTAAACTGTGGAGATATGTGACTGGTTCAATTCCTAAGCCGGTACCAAACCCTAAGTCCAAAGACATAGCTGCTGAGGAGTCTTCCACGACTACTGTTACAACAGATGATTATGAAGATCGCCTAGAGGAATGGGAGAGTATTCAGAGTAAGATCTTGTCTTGGTTTATTAATACCTCTATTCCCTCCATTCATAATCTTCTTCCTCGTCTTGAAACTGCTGAAGCTGCTTGGAAATTTTTGGCCAATCGCTATAATTGTACTAATGATTCAAGCTTGGAGTTCCAAATTGAATCAAAACTTTATCAAATGCGACAAGAGACAGGTCAGTCCATTTCTGATTTTTATTCTCAGACTTCTACTATGTGGGAACAACTCTCTGCTGCAAATCCTCCACTCGTGTGTCCTACGGACATTGAGCTTTTTTCCAAATATCGGGATCGCCGTAAATTTATGCACTTCATTATGGGTTTGCGTGAAGATTTTGAACCTACTAGGGCTTCCCTGCTTAGCCGCTCTCCTACTCCTTCTCTTGATGCTGCAGTGAAGGAGCTCATATCTGAGGAAAACCGCCGGCCTGCTTATCACATGTCATCATCTGACCATGTATTGGCTACACCATCTCCACAGCCTCCCATTGCTGCATTCACTGCTCCTCCACGGATAAACTCTGGGCGTCCCACCTCTCAGTCTTCCAAAGGTATTCGCTGTGAGTTTTGCCGTGCTAAAGGGCATGACATCTCCGTTTGTCGCAAACTGTAGAAATTTATGCAAGAGCAGAATAAAGCTTCTCTTCCTCGGGCAGCTGCTGTATCTCCTTCTGATCCATCGGTTCCTACCGGTCCACCTTCGACTTCCTCACTTACTACGGCTGATATTGAGGCAGTTGTTCAACAGGTTTTATCCCGTACTTCCACTGCCCTATCTGTCACCTCAGGTAACCATTCTTGGTTTTTTGATACTGCTTGTTGTAACCATATGACTCCTGATGAATTCCAATTTTCTGATAAGGCACTCTTAGAACATCCAATCACCATTTACACTGCTGATGGAACTCCTATGCCTGTTAGTCATAAAGGAACAATCTCTTCTCCTTGTTTATCCCTTAGTGACACTTTTCATATCCCAAAGTTATCCCTCAATTTGCTGTCTGTTGGCCAACTTTGTGAATTAGGCGTAGATGTTCTCTTTACTAATCATGGTGTGGAAGTGCAGGATCCCCGGACAGGTCAAGTGCTTGGGACAGGCCGTAAGGTTGGTCGCATGTTTGAGGTTCATGACCTGAAAATTCCTTCCCGAGTCGTTTCTGCAGCTGCTGCCACTATTACCTCCTCACCTGATCTATGGCATGCTCGTCTTGGTCATCCATCCTTATCTCGTCTTCAGCTGTTGGCTTCTCAAGGTCATTTAGGTTCGGTTCAGTTTCAAAAATTTGATTGTACTTCTTGTCATTTTGGCAAACAAACAAAATTGCCCTTTAATAATAGTGACTCCTTTTCTTCCGCACCCTTTGATCTTATACATTCTGATATTTGGGGTCCTGCACCTGTTCCTACTGAGGGGGGATCTAGATATTTTGTCATATTTGTGGATGATTTTTCTCGATATACTTGGATTTATCTGCTTCATCATAGGTCTGAACTTGTGTCTGTTTATCAAACATTTCATAAAATGATTCAAACACAGTTTAATCGCACTGTCAAAGTTTTTCGATCAGATAATGCTCAAGAATATAATGATAAGTCTTTCCTATTCTTTTTAGACAATCATGGTACCCTTACTCAGCGGTCTTGTCCTTATACCTCCCAACAAAATGGTCGTGCAGAACGAAAACATCGTCACATTCTTGATGTTGTCCGTACCCTTCTCATTTCTGCCTCTCTTCCTGAACGTTTTTGGGGTGAGGCTGCCCTCACTGCTGTATACACCATTAATCGCATCCCTTCACCAACTACACACAACAAATCACCATTTGAGCTTCTCTATGGTCAAACCCCTGACTACTCATCTCTTCGGGTTTTTGGTTGTGCTTGCTTTGTCTCTTTTCCTACTCATGAACGAACAAAGCTCCAACCTCGTGCTCGTCTCTGTTGTTTCCTTGGTTATGGTGTATCTCAAAAGGGATTTCGCTGCTATGATCCCATTTCTCGTCGTCTTCGTGTCTCCCGTCATGTTGAGTTTTGGGAACATTGTCCTTTTACGAGTCTCCAGCAGTTTCCTACATCCTCTTCCTCCGAGTCTCCCATTTTTACTGATCTTCTTCTCCCTCTCTATCCTAAACTTGTGGAGGATTCTTCAACATCGGCTGCCTCTCCAGACGACTCATCTACGGTTTTGTCCTCGGCACATGACCTGCCTGTCTTGGATCCTGTGGCACCACCATCTCCTGAATCTCTTGATGGTCCAGAACTTCGTCGTTCCACTCGGGTAAGCATTCCTCCCTCTTATCTCTCTGATTATCACTGCTCTTTTGCCCTTGCCACCCTCTATGAACCTCGCACCTATCGTGAGGCACATACTGACCCTCTTTGGCAGCAAGCTATGAATGATGAACTAGATGCCCTTAATAAAAATCACACTTGGGATATGGTTGATTTGCCTCCTGGTCAGACTGTAGTAGGTTGTAGGTGGGTCTACAAGATCAAGACCAAGGCTGATGGATCTGTTGAACGCTACAAGGCTCGCCTAGTTGCCAAGGGTTTTACCCAACAGTATGGCATTGACTATGAGGAAACATTTGCTCCTGTTGCTCGCCTTACATCTGTCCGCTGTCTCATTGCTGTGGCTGCTGTTCGCCGTTGGCCTCTTTATCAAATGGACGTGAAAAATGCTTTCCTCAATGGTGACCTTAATGAAGAAGTGTACATGCAACCACCCCTTGGTTATCCACATTTAGGCAGTCAAGTTTGTCGTCTTCGCCGTGCTCTTTATGGCCTCAAGCAGGCTCCTCGAGCTTGGTTTGAAAAGTTCAGCTCAGTTGTTGCTCAGCAGGGTTTCACTTCGAGTCCTCATGACACTGCTCTCTTCGTTCGCAAATCCTCTGCTGGTATCACTCTTGTTCTTCTCTATGTTGATGATATGATTATTACTGGAGATGATTCTGCAGGTATCCGCTCTCTCCAGTACTTTCTCAGTCAGCATTTTGAGATGAAAGATTTGGGCACTCTCAGCTATTTTCTTGTGTTTGAGGTTACCTCATCCTCTGATGGATATTATCTTTCCCAAGCTAAATATGCTTCTGATCTTCTCTCCAAAGCCGGTATCACTGACAACAAGACTGCTTCCACTCCTTTGGAATATAATGCCAAGCTCACACCCTTAGACGGTGAACCTTTATCTGATGCTACTCGCTATCGTCAGTTGGTTGGTAGTCTAATCTATCTCACTGTTACTCGTCCCGATATTTCACATGCTGTGGGTATGGTTAGTAAATTCATGGATGCCCCTCGTTCTGTTCACTATGCTGCTGTTCTTCGGATACTCCGATATGTCAAGGGTACACTTTATCATGGTCTCCACTATTCCTCTCAGTCTTCACTTGAGCTTCATGCTTATTCAGATGCGGACTGGGCTGGTGATCCGACTGATCGATGCTCTATCACAGGCTTCTGTTTCCTGTTGGGTACTTCTCTTGTCTCATGGCGTAGCAAAAAGCAGGAAGTTGTTTCCCGTTCCAGTACTGAGGCTGAGTATCGTGCCCTTGCCGATACCACCTGTGAGCTTGTCTGGCTGCGCTGGCTCTTGGCTGACATGGATGCTCCACAACCCATTGCTACTCCTCTTTATTGTGACAATCGTAGTGCTATCTACATTGCTCACAATGATGTCTCCACGAACGTACCAAGCACATTGAGATCGACTGCCACATTACTCGCATGCATCTCAAGAAAGGCACTCTCAAGTTATTCTCCATATCATCTGCTGACCAGCCTGCTGATATTTTCACCAAATCTCACCCACCTGGTCGTCTTCGAGATCTTATATCCAAACTCCAGTTGGCTTCCTCCTTGCCACCTTGAGTTTGAGGGGGGATGTTAGTGTATAGATTAGCCCAATGGGCTGTTAGTGTATAGATTAGTCCAATGGGCTTAACCCAGTATCCTACTTGTACTATTGTACTACTTGTACTACACCTAGTGTACTACTTGTACTATTGTACTACTTGTACTACACCTAGTGTACTACTTGTACTACTTGTACTACTTGTACTACACTTAGCCTATACCTAGTCTATATATAGGCTCTCTTTGTACAATGTTACACACACAATAAAATCATTGTTCAACAAATCTTTTCTTTTATATTTTTATCATTTCTGCCTCGTCTCTTCAATCTCTTGGCTGGCTCGATTTGTATGGCCGCTTAGAAAAGATGCCAGCATGGATAAGACAGCTTCAAGGGTTGGAGAGAATACAGTTGAGTTTGAGTAATTTAGTTGATGATCCACTTGAAACTCTTCAACATCTTCCCAACTTGTCACAAGTTTTCTTGACTGAAGCTTACGGAGGAGAAAGTTTGTGTTTCGAGGCTGGAGGTTTTCTAAAGCTCAAGAAGTTGTTCCTGGAGGATATGAGAGGATTGCAACGGGTGAGAATTGAGAAGGGTGCAATGCCTTGTATCAATCAACTAATCATGACAGAACTTCCATTGTTAACAGAGTTACCATTTGGTATTGAACATTTGAGTCAGCTTCACAGGCTGGAATTGTGGGGTTTAAGTTCTCAACTCACAAACGAGTTGGAGGATGCAGAAGAAGAAGAAAAAGAAGAAGAAGAAGATTGCAAGAAAATCTTACAGGTTCCTCAAGTGATTATCGGTTTCCTAATTGATGGAAGATGGAAATCTGACTTGCTATCCAGAAGAAGGAAGAAGGAACCCAACTCAAAATCCCAGTCAAGCAGATTCTCCTCCTAATTTTCTCAATTCTCATACAGTGCGGCTTTTCTTTTGTCATCTTAAGCAAGTGGGGATGGTTATCATTTACAGTTAAGAGTCTTTTTGTTTATATCTTGCGGCATATTTCTTTATAGGATGATACGTTCTAAGTATAATTTCTAGGCTCTTTACTTGTTTGTACTGTGACATTTCTTCCCCTCTCCTATATGATTATTAAATACATCTTTCATTTTACATTTTTCTTTTAACTCATTTGTTATTTTGCGAGTAATTTCTTAGGATTGTTGCTTGTTCTAGCTGAGTTGCAGCTATAAAAAATAAAAAAGAAAAAAACTAGAATTAGCAAGAACAGAACAATTTCCTAGAGCCAATTGTGCAAACACTTGACACAATGTGCCCAACCGATATTGAAAATACTGAATATAAAGAGAGCTGAGCACAAGTACAATTCCATGAAGAGAATGAGACCAAAACTCTAGTTGCAAAAAATCAACAAATAAGCCCGCTAGCTGTGGTTTCAATTGCAGAAGCAGAGTGCTCAAAAGGGATTGACCTTGTGGGGACAGGAAAGCATTCTTGAGGCAGAACATGAATTGACTGGGGCTGTTATAGAAAATGAGGAAATAGCTAGTGATGGATATAATGGCCAAATTGATACTTCACAAGATGAGGGGGCAGCCGTATTCCCACCAGAATTTACTCCAAAGAAGCTGAGCAAGGAGGAGTTTCACGGTTTAATGTTAGATTTTAAAAGTTCCCAAAATGAAATAAACAAGATTATGGTTCGCAATGCAGAGATGAACAATTCTCTTTTGGTATCCGAACAAGAGCAACAAGATGTTGAGTTTGAATATGCTAAGGAGGGAGAATATGCAAAAGAGTTGGAAGATGAGCTAGACATTATTGCAAATGAAGTCAGGTTTTCTCCGGTGGTTTCAAAAAGAACAAAACGACATCAAGCAAGGAAAGCCACAATAACGAAAAGATTACTCCAATTTATCAGGCTGTGTAAAGCGCACTAAATAGTTTTCGTTAGCTACCACTTTCAACTACAAAGTTATCTTTGCTTATTTCACTAAATCAATGAAAGGGTAACCAAACCCCACAGGGGCTGCTAAAAAACAAAAAAGTGTGCAGCTTCGACTGTCAGCAACCGTTATACTTTTTAGATGGAAGCAGTTAAAAAAACACTATTGAAAGTTGTACAAATGAACGATTCAGAAAATAGAAATTCGAGTAAATGTTAAAGCAAGCTATGATCAAATACTAGTACAAACAATTTCCATTATAATACTTTAGAAAAACTCTATTAGACTAGAACATCTTACTCAATTTTAATTATACTATAATTTTGACGAGATAATTTGCAATATTGCACACATCTACAAATTGGTTTGATGGGTTTGAAAATAATTTTGAAAACTGATTTATGAAAAATAGTTTTATAATATAAAAAGTATATTGAAAAAGTAAAACTATATAGCTAAATAGTAAAAAGTTGTACTAGATTGATAAATATACACCACACTTTTGTTAAAAAATAATAAGAATTTCTTTTAATTTTAGTGGACGTTTACATATTTTCAATGTAATTTTCTATACCTTTTGGAAGAAATAAATACAGAGAAAACAAGAGTTAAAATGCAAATAAGCCTCTATGAATTTAAAGATAGAATAAATAAACACCTGAAGTATTTTCATGTCTAAGGATTTTAGAATAGTTGACAGGGCAACGCTATACACGTGGCAATAGATCTTGAGCGTAAAATAGTCAGCATTGCCATGTCAACCCGCCCAAAAGTCCGAGCCTAAAACCCAATTGGCCTCGGAACTTCTGACCCTGTCATGCACCATTATTAATTTATTACTCCATCCGTTTCATTAGAAGAGTTCATCTTAACTTAGTTACAACTTAGTATTAATTACCTAAAATAATTAATTTGTCATGATTTGTTCCGTTTATATCCTTACTTTTTAATTAATGACTAATTTTACGGTCAAAGATGTATATTTGCCCTTAAGGTTTTTGACAAGGTGCAATTTTACCCTTATAATTTATTTTTGATGAAATATACCATTAAAATTGATGATTCTCTACTCCGGTGGCTTTCGTTTTATTGGTGTGCTGTAGCCTGTAACCTAAATTTGATCAGATGAATTGAGAACAAAAATTATGCTTGTTTGTAGATGACGCGCGAAAGAATTAGACAATTAGCGAGGAGAAAGGGTTTAGGCCAGTGGTGGGCAATGAAAGTTGGTGGATGACTCATCAATTTTTACATGTCATTGTGCCAATTAGTTCATTTAATCCTATGTCTCAATTGAATTTAGAGAGGAAATCGCATATTTATACCTTCTTATAAACGTTAAGGATATGTTTGAGTCAAAATAAATTATAAGGGAAAAATTGCACATTGTCAAAAACCTTAAGTGCAGATATGCTCATATGCACTTTTGCCCTTAATTTTATAACACACATGATTATATTAGTAAGAGTATGAGACATAAAAAAATTGATTGAAAAATTATATATTTCTCACTCAACCCTCCTAATGGAATGGAGGAAATACTAATGTATATTTTCTATTAATTGTTTTTTTTGTAATATATTTAACTGTAAAAGAAATTTTTCATGTATATTGAACCCTCCAAAATTTAAAAAACAAACTTTCTGAATTCGCCACTAAGCATCTGGCATGAACGGAGCTGTAGAGGTTCGGCGTCCCAACCCACCACCAGTGGATATCACTGTTTTGAATTCGGTTCCATCGCTTCTTCTGCCGATAAAGTTACTCTGGCCGGCTACTGCCCTGTTTCCGACGACCTTGAACCTTGCCGCTGGGAGATTCTGCCAGCCAGCGGCTCTGAGGCCCCTCAATTCCGAGTTGTCTTTTGATGTAAAATTCAAGGAATTTACTTCAGTTATGGGACGGGAGGATTTTGAGCTTAGCTTCGCGACGAAATGTTGAGAAGAGTGAAAAGCCCTTGTGGGCTTTATTTTATCTAAAAATACTTTCTTTTTCCCTCATGTTTTAGTTCTGAAACGATTCCTGTAATCATCTGTAACTTGATAGTGCTATAAAAGAATCCTTCATTCACTGTTTTGTTTCAATCTTGTGAGTATTTTCCCTTTCTTTTTAAGTCTAATTCCGATGGGGAAAATTTTGTTCTTTGTAATGTCTGGTGATCATATCTACGTTCATTTATTATGTTCTTATGTTTTGCTCTCAGGTGGATGATTTAGCATTGCTTAATGCTTTGAAGAGTTTTCCAAAAGATGTAGCTATGAGGTGGGAGAAGATTGCAGTTGATGTGCCTGGGAAACTAAGGCAGCTTGTGTGAAAAGAGTGACAGAGTTGAAGAAGGATTTCAGGAGTTCTAAGGCCGCTTCTAACGAGGCTTAGACAAAGTGATGGCGATTGAATAGGTACATTTTGTATTACAGAGTTTTGTTTTCAAAACACATATTCTTGAGATAGAGATTAGGGAACAGGGTTTTGATCCTGGATTTTTCAGGAAAGGAAAGAGTTTTTATAGTTACATTCATTGGTTGGTGTGATCATTGATTTCTTAGTTTAGTTAGTCATCTTTGTAGTTCATGTCATAGTCCTTTCTTCTTCATTTTTACGTTCCGAAAAGAAGCATGATTTTTAGTCTCCCTGTTTTTGTATTGTGAGATTTCTTCCCACCTTTATATGGATTACATTGAATTAATTCTTGTTGGAAACAAATATAAGCTTGTATCATTATATGCTTTGTACCTGAAAATTATTCATAAGTCTTGAAATTACTAGCAGAAAAAAGAGTTATAGTCACACCTTTTTTACCACACTATAAGATAAATGTGATGATAGTGTTTTTTATTGTGACAGTATGTGTAATGTTATTCACATACCGTAGATAAGTGTGGTATTAAGATTCTATTGACACACCAAAATAGTACGACTGACACACTATAAAAGAAAATATGGTTATATCTTTATATTGTCACACCAAATACAATTCTATTACCACATAGTACCATAGTGTATTTATAAATATAATATTAATTATTACATTACCAAGTGTGATAAAAGGCACACTATGACCCCAAATAATAAGATAAATAAAAAAGTAAAAAAAAAATAAAGAAATAAAATCTACATTTCTTCTATTAAACCAATGAAATTCAAGAGTTCATCGCAAAAGGTATACAAATATATTGGGCTCAAGAGGATTCCACCCCTTACCATTGTTTTGAACACTTCCTATGCATCACCAACCAACTAAGCTAGCCAAATTAATGTAATATTAGCTTTTTTGTTTTTATATTTTATGGCTAATAAGAAATAATAGTTGTACTAAGGCTCTTAACTTTTAAATAATGTCACTATGACACCTTAATATTTTTCTTTTGATCCATGACAATGTTGATAGCAATCCTATTTAGCTTGTGGGCCAAACTATATGTATTTATATTGTTGCTTTTGATTTATATTAATTATACTATGACACCTTAATATTTATGAATTTGTCCGGTTATAATTATTTCATTGTTATTTTTTGGGCATTCCTTGGTTGATTTTCATTTTTGGATCAGCTGTTGGGATTGAAGATTTGAGGTTTTAGTTTTAGCACATTACGTTGTTCATGTTGGATTTTTCTTACATTTGGCTTACTTTTTTTCACTCTCTATTTTTTTTTTTTTTTTTTTTAGTTTCACGACATTTTCTTTGGGTTTGAGGATAGGAAAGTTCTACCTTACTCTTGATGGTATGTATTTCTAAAGCTCTTCTTTTCTTTAAGTCTTCTTCATCTTATTGATAACATGTTTAGTAGTTATGAGCGTGGTTTCAATTTCGTTTTCCGAAGCTTTAGTTTTCTAAATCTTTTGGTTGTGTGTTCAACTGTTTTTGTATTATGAGTAGCATAATCTCATTGGTGGTTCAAGAAAATTTATCGTCTATTTAGTAAAAAAAAGATTTTGCTTATCTGTTAAAGTTACTTGGATTTGAGGCTCAAGTTCTGCACACGTTTAGTGTTTAGGGAAAGGAAAAAATGTAATCAAAGGTGTTCCATTTTCATTTACTTGATTAGTTGTTGATCTGACCAATTTTGGACTATTATTTTAGCATCTTTGAAGGCAGTTCTCACGGGCTTTTGCCCAAGTTTTTAGTGTTTTACGGCAGGTTTGGAGAACAGCCCAAATAAGGAGGAAAGACTCTAAAACAAGGATTTTGGAGCAAGAGATTTTCGGGTAGAATGCCACACGGGTTGTGGCCCAAAAAGAAGGAAAAAACTAAAGCCCAGTAGAGCAGCTAAAGTTCTAGAAGGTTTCAGAAATTACTGCAGTAGAAGTAAAAGCTAAATTTCTAGAAGGTTTCAGAAATTACTGCAATGAAAGTTAAAAGCAGAAGCTCCAGAAGAATCTCCAGAAAATCAATCGGTTGTTTCCTTCATCTGAGTGATGTGCTGACTTTGTCAAAGATTGCTTTACTCCTTAACTGATGGGATATTTTTACTGAGAGATGATTGTTTTCCTCTCTATAAATAGGGGTACTCTCTAGGTAGAAGTCATTCAGATTTGCATTCAGTATTCATTTTAGTTTCTCATTCTTTATTCACGTAGAGTTTTTTCTTTAGTTCTGATAGAGTTAGAATTTCACGATACATTATTCTAGCAGTAGTTCTATTTTATTTGAGAATTCCTTCCGGCAGGCTACCCATTGCCCAAACGGGAAGAGTCTCCAGTAGCAATTTTCAGTAAAGTATCTCTTTTTCATATTCCATCTTTGCCTTCATTTCATGGCTGCTTTAATCTTATTTCGTGAGATGTTTAATTCTATGAGTAGCTAAATTCTCTTATTCTAGTATTATGTGAGAAACCTTAACCATCGCATGTATGAAACCAAAGCATGAATTCCAGTCTAATTAACTAGTTCCATAATTGCCTGTGTTTATATGTCTAAAAACTAAGGTCGTATTAAGTTTGATCACCTTAATATAGATCTGGTAGGGCCAGTGAGTGGCACGACTACCGGCCGAGTAGTACAGGTTTAATTGGGTAGTAATTTCTTGAGCATCGTCGAGGGGGGTTACTGGTTTTGGGTTCTTCTTATTCTTAATGCTTCTAGCTTAGTTAATACGGTGATTGCGGGGACTCGCGGCCTGTTAATTAAACTAGATAGGGAAATAACCTTGACTGTGGGGACTCACGGGGGTTATCGATTCATTAAGGGAGAATTGGATTATGATTGCGGGGACTCGCGGTAATCTATAACTGAAACGACATAGGATAATTAGACAATAAAAGGGGTTTATGATTACATGCATACGGTTAAGGTGGAGTGCATAATGCTAGGATATTCTTCGTAATTGATTCTTAATCTATTTTGCATATTTGGTTTTTTCTTATTTCACATTTCTACAAATTCAAGGTCTCTAGGAGACACAAAAGGTGACTGCTAGTCAAGTTTGGTTAATTTGCATATTAATTAGAAATTGTGTTGAATTTGCCGTCTCTGTGGATCGACCCTGTACTCTGCTGTGCTACCTTTTGTTTAGCTAAATTGGTGCAGGTTTTTAACAGTATTTTTACTGCATTTGATAGTCCTACGACGGGTTTATCAGTTGTTCATCTCTGTTTATTCTTGTGATTTTTTACTTTCTGGTTTTCACGTCTCAAGTTCAAATGGGATCTGATGTTTGCTGTGAAAGTTCGGTGAAAATAATGACACATGTTGTGAATAAAGGGACAAATTTCTGCAAATTGTTGTCCTTCTTCAGATGATAGTTGCCTATGTTTAACATCAAACTAAGATTTGGCAATAATTGACTGAGGAATTATAGTTCTAATGATATGCTGATCAACTCCTGTGTTTGAGATTTCCTCTTCACTTGATACCGATATCAAATGTTATAAATTGTTGTTCAATGCCATTGGCTTTATCTCATGCATTTGATTGGTTAGTCTTATAATTCATAATGGTTTCTACAACTTAAGACCTCTATTGTTTTGCCATCCTCTCAGTTGCTTTGATATTTTTGATTTTCTACCCCCATTGTTATATCCAAGAAAAGGACAAATTGGCTTTTTTTAACTAATTTGGTCCCGTACTCTATATTCTATTTCATTGGTAAGATAGATAAATATATGTTTTCTTTGAAGTTCATTTATTTGTAAGCGTTACTAGAGTTTCTGTGCTGCATACACTTGTGTAGTGAAGAGAATGTGTACTTACTATGCAAGAAACTATTCTCGGATGGGCTTGCTGATTCTGGTGGTTCAGATTTGTTCGTCATTTTTATATCAAATGAAAATAAACATACATGAGTTTTATAAGAAATATGTCATAATGCATACTAAGCAATCTTTGTTTTTCCATTGTTATAGAAAATTTCTTTCATACTTTATCTTTAATTCATTTGACAAGGATAAGTATGTTTCTTATAAGTTATAACTACTAGAAGGAGATGAGATTTTATTTATTTCACAAAGGGTGATCGCTAGTAAATGATGTTAAGCTTGTTCTTCACATGAATTTTCTTTTCTGTGTATGTGTTTATTGAAGATTATATGGAGTCTTCAAGATTTAAGAATGCAGAAAATAAGTAAGAAATATAAGAAGGAGAAAGACTTTAACAAGTTACAAAGAAAAGAAATCTAAGGCATGTGAATCACTTTCCTTAAAGTGTTTAATGCCCCCACTATATGTTTAATAGGAAATGTGGCAAGATCACTTCTAGGATACAATAGACTTTTCGTAAACAACTAAGTAGACAGTTCTTAGATTGTTTAGACAAAAAAGAAGATGGAAATTAGTTTATTTAATATGTGCCATTCACCCTCTATTTATAGAGTTGAAAAGGTTGCGTTCCTGGGATACGATCAGCATATGAATGGATGCAATCATCCATTCATGAGTTAGGACGCAACACTTCAACCAAAAGACGCATACAAAGGAAGAAATCAAAGAGTTGCATCTCTTAGAAGCCACTGAAGCTTGTCCGAAAGACCATCCGAATCGGACTAAGATTCGCACAGCACTCGCTCCCTGCAACCTAGGGAGGTTTGCTCACTGGAGCTCGTCCGAATGAGCATCCGACTCAGCCGACCAATCGGACGGCTTGCTGATCCAGAAGCTTGCTTTCAGCTTGCTTCTGCCCTCTGTCCGACTTGGTGCCCGACTTGGCATTCGACTCAGATGCACAGAAAATGCATTTTACTGCATGAACTTGCATAACCTTTCCCAGTGGTTTTCTTATACTATAAACTACAAGAAAATCTTCAACATTTGTGCTAAAGAACCTTGAGGGTCTTAGTGATCTGATCATTGCTATGGTTTAGGAGTAACTTCGTTAAGTTAAAACTTGTGGATTGCAGATTATTTTGGCATTGGGATTCGTGAGTCTCTAAGGACTATTTACGATGCAATAGTTTCTTATTATGCTTATGTTACAACGGTAGTAAATATAATCTTATCTCATAAAGGTAGACGGATTTTCAATTTAACAGGGAAAAAACTTTCGTTGAATATTCATAGTTCTTCTGTGTTTTTTTTTTTTTTCTTTTATTTTTCATTTTTTCCTCATTATGTTTGGAATTTTCTCTTGAACTGGTTTGGTGCTACAGGTTAGGCTGTTATCTATTTTAGTTTCTTCATTATATCTTTGCATTTGAATAATTTTAATGAGTATGTTGATTAACAGATTATATGGAGCTGGCAAATATTAAGATACCAGATTTCTGACACTTATTGCAGATATGACACAACATTCAACAAAAGTCCGGCTGAAAATTCAAGAGATTTTAGAGAATATTTGAAGTTTTTACCACTTAAGAATAGTTTAATGTCTATAATGTTTAGAAAGTATGTAAAAATGAGGTTAGTATAGCTCATGAATTGGCCATTTTATGTAAATCTCAATGTAAATTGAGTTAATTTTTTTATATATTAAGTTCTTTCCAATTAAATTATTATATTTATTACTGGCTTTCCCCAATAGATATAATTGTCTATTCTAAAAAGTAATAAAAAAAATGTTTTGAATTGAAGATTAGAAACACTAAAAAAAGTCACTAAATGTAATTAATTATATGAATTTAATATATTGTGAAATAAAAATAAAAAATATGAGGATTATAGTAACATTTTATAGTGTATCAAAAGGTATATATCATCACACATTATAATGTGATTAATTGTGTTTCATGTTAAAAGAATTATCTTCTATAACTACAAGCCAAAGTGGTGATAGGTAAAGTGTGGTAATATGTTATCTATTGACACATTTTAGTATGTGTTTAAATCCTTTTTTCTACTAGTGAATATTTTAGTTTAAACGAAGTTTCTGCTCATTCTCACTTACCAACTGGCAACTATCACCATAATAGTAAACTATTCATACAAGTAAGGAAAAAAACCCACCTTGATTCTAGTAAAATATTACTATACATCGTAGCACATTACTTCACATATAGAAAACAATCACTGGTGTCAGCAAAACCGCGTAGCACATGGTGAATTTGTATGTTTTGCAGAAAGTCTACTTAATAAAGAACATATTGTTTGAAACAAGAACAAGGACTATAAACTTAACCAATAAAAAAAGACTATACTTTCTTCTTCAATCTATACAATATATCTACAGAGAGGGAGGGAGGGCAGAAAGCAGGCTCGTGTGAACTTTAAAAGGCTCATTTGTCGGTATCTGTGATGTTTCGAACCGCTTGTTTAGGCTTAATGTCAACCTAGTCAAATGCATTGTGCATCTTACCCTTGGTCAAATACTGGTAGGGCTGAACAAAATATCCACGGTTTAGAATAAACCGCAGAACCGACGGATCGGATTTTGTGAAACGGTTTCGGATCAGTTTCGGATTTTAATCCGAAACCGATCCAATTTTTATCTGCAATTTAAAAAGGAGGAGGATGGGTTGGATGAATTCGAAATGAAACGATTTAGTTCAGAAATGACAGGAAGGAAAGCCACTGAAGATAACATAAGCTATTGTTTTTCTTCAACAACATCATAAACCCAGCTCCAGTAGCTATTCGATAGTTCATAATCATTAGCATAACATAGTAAAAACTAAAACCAATAAGTAAAGAAAAAAGGACAAGAGATGAGATGGGGAAAAAAAATATTCAAACTTTAAATCCATATAGAACTGAAGAGGAAAGGGGGAGATCGGATCGAGCAAAATTTAGCAAGAAGAGAAGTTAAAGAAATACGAAATGGGATATTACCGAATAAAGAAAGAGTTGATTTGTTGAAGATTCACTCAGCAGTTGCGGAGGGAGAGCTCTAAGGCTCTGTTCTCTTGTGGCTTGTGTAGGAGAAATTTTGTTGGAGGAAAGTTTTTTGTTAGAAATTTTTTAGAGGGAAGTTTTTTTTGAGAAATTGTGTAGGTGAGAGATAAAAAAGTGTAATGATTGTGTTATTTTTGAATTTATGTGAGTAGGTATTTAGGGAATTTTAAAATTTTAATTTGAATTGTTGAAAAAGTGAAGTTGTTTCTTTGTGTAAGTTTTAGAAAAAAAAAGTGATTTTTAGAAAATTGCCACAAGAGAACAGAGCCTAAGTTAGTAAGTTTGTGGTTGAAGATTCAGAAACTCTTCCAAGGAAGAACAGGGATTGAATTTTTGTGTACGTAAAAAACAGGAGGAACAGGAACTAAAGGAAAAAAATTAAAGAGTAAAATTTAATTTGCAGCCATGTAAGTTGAGATAATTTGCAGGGGAGAAGGTTTGGAGAATGAGAGGAGGGAGAAAGAAGGGAAAAATAATAATAAACAAAACTGAAAATCCAAAATCCTACCCGAAACCGCGGTTTCGGATTTTAATCTGTAACCGATCCGAAACCGAAAATAAAAATCCGAAACGGTTTTGGATCGGTTCGGATCGGTTTTCGGTCGGTTTTGTCATTTGCTCAGCCCTAAATACTGGCACTGAGCCATATATGTGTAATTAATAAATATCATCAGCACGCGTAATTTAATTATGTTTCATTGTTTATAATATATAGTATGGGTTTATGATCGATGAATTCCTCCATGATTCAAACATCATAGACGATACACATTTGCCCTGAGTTCTTCTTTGTTGTTTGCTTAACAAAATGGCAGAGGTATTGTCGACCTTTGTGGGATTGGCAGCAAAGAAGTTGTGTGTATTTCTAGCTGAAGAGGGAAGGCTCCTGGGAGGACTTGGACAAGAGATCCAGCTCATGAGTGATGAGTTTGGTCATATAAAGGCTTTCCTTGAGAAGGTGACTGCAGATTTTGATGATCACAAAAAAGATCCCCAGATCTGTGAATGGATCAGGCAAGTCAGGCAAGTTTCTTACGACGCGGAAGATGCCATCGATGAATTCCAGGTTCTCTTTGCTAACAATCCAAATTGGAGTTTCCAGTCCCTGAAGAATTTGCCAGCTGGTCATCAACTAGCTACCAAATTGCAAAGCCTCAAGGCTAGAATCAGGAATATCTCTGAAGCACGTCTCAGGTACGAATCACACTATGCCAATACTCTAACAGGGAATCTTGCTGCAGACAGCGTCCCGAGGCATAGCAAAGATGATGATGCACTTCTCGCAGAAGAAGCTCAACTGGTGGGCATCAACAAAACCAAACGTCACCTCATTTCGCAGCTCAAAGATAATGTGGATTCCGCGGGGCAGATCAAAGTGATTGCGGTGGTAGGTATGGGTGGACTTGGCAAAACTACACTCGCTAGAAAAGTCTATGATGATGCTGGGGTGAAAAGTCACTTCCAGACCCGTGCCTGGGTTACTGTCTCCCAAAAATATGTCCTTCAGGATCTCCTCAAAGGCTTGATTCAACAACTGCTGGCACAGTTCAATAAGCCAATCCCACCCAAGATGGATTCAATGTCTGCTTATGAGTTGAAAGAACTTTTGAAGGAGTTTCTCCGAAGAGGAAGGTACGCAATTGTGTTTGATGATGTCTGGGACACAAAACTCTGGGATGCATTCAAATTTGTGCTTCCTGAGAACAACTACGGTGGCAATCGTGTTCTGCTCACCACAAGAATTGCTGATGTAGCCTCTGCCTCTAGTGCAGTGTTACACACTTATGTTTACGAAATGGGGTGCTTGAGCTCTAGGGACTCGTGGACCCTTTTCTGTCGGAAGATATTCAAGGACAAGCATTTTCCAGACCATTTAAAGGCTGTTGCAGAAAGTATAGTGGCAAAGTGCGGAGGCTTGCCATTGGCTATTGTCGCCATTGCTGGACTTTTGGCTTCGAAAGACTCCAGTAGAACACATGAGTGGGAGCTTGTACAACACAGGCTTAGGGATGAACTTGAAGGGACTGGAAAGCTTGACAGAGTTGGAAGGATACTTGCTCTAAGTTACAACGATCTACCTTCCACACTCAAGGCTTGTCTTGTTTACACTGGCATTCTTCCTCAAGGTATTGACATACCAATCCGGCATCTAATCCATTTGTTGGTTGCTGAGCGATTTGTGGAAGAGAAAGAGGGATTGACTGCTGAAGAAGTTGCATGGGATTGCCTCAAAGAGCTTGCCAATAGGAGCTTAATCCAACTGAATCAGGTACAAGTCTATAATGGGTT
This sequence comes from Leptodermis oblonga, assembly GCA_016801395.1. NCBI lineage: Eukaryota > Viridiplantae > Streptophyta > Magnoliopsida > Gentianales > Rubiaceae > Leptodermis > Leptodermis oblonga. The sequence continues at coordinate 5,189,270 of CM028757.1, forward strand.
ATACGGTTTCATTCGTATTCATGATGTTTTGCAAGAATTTATAGCCTCAAAATCAAGGGAACAAAACATGGTGGCTATAGTTAATGCTTCCCAGCATATGAGAGCAGGGTGGACTCCCGAGAAGGTGGTACGTAGACTTGTATTTGACTTTAATCTCCTTGAAACCATCAGCCCAGAAGGCCCCCATTATAGTAATAGCAACTTTCGATCCATAATTACTTTTGGGGAAATACGGTCAGTACCTAAACCTGTATTAACCAAACTTTTAACCTGTAACTTGTTAACAGTTTTTGATCTAATAGGTATAGATTTGGAAGAAATTCCGCTAGAGATTTTCAAATTGTATCTCCTCAGGTATTTAACCATAAGTGGGGAGAGCATTCAAACAGTCCCAACATCCATCAAAAAGCTTCGAAATCTGGAGTTTCTAACTCTGAAGAACACTAATGTAAGGGAACTACCCAAGGAAATCCAAAAGCTTCACAAGCTTCGGCATCTTTCTCTGTTTCAGCAAGCTGCTGATTCTCCAAAGGGACGTTCTGCGTACAATGGATTCAAAGCTCCAAGCGGAATGGGAACGCTTGTTGAGTTACAGACACTATATGTCATTGATGCCTCACAGAGCGACAAGACTAAAATAGTGAAGGAGATAGGAAAGCTATCCAAATTAAGAACCTTATGGATTGAAAACGTAAGAAGAGAATCTGGGAAGGAGCTCTGCTCCTCACTTGAGAAGCTCAACAACTTGCAGGAATTGAGCATTGCTTCTTCAGTTGGGAGAAATGAGGTAATTGTGTTGGATCTAAATCATCCTATTTCTGCCTCGTCTCTTCAATCTCTTGGGCAGCTCGAATTGTATGGCCGCTTAGAAAAGATCCCACCATGGATAAGACAGCTTCAAGGGTTGGAGATAATAGAGTTGAGTTTGAGTAATTTAGCGGATGATCCACTCGAAACTCTTCAACATCTTCCCAACTTGTCAGAAGTTTTATTGACTGAAGCTTACCAAGGAGAAACTTTGTGTTTCAAGACTGGAAAGTTTCTGAAGCTCAAGAAGTTGACCCTGAAGAATATGAAAGGATTGAAACAGGTGAGAATTGACAATGGCGCAATGCCTGGTATCAATGAACTGATCTTGGAAGAACTTCCATTGTTATCAGAGTTACCTTTCGGTATCGAACATTTGAGGCAGCTTAAGAGTCTGCAAATGGGGGCCCTGAGTTCTCAACTGACAAACAAGTTGAAGTTGGAGGATGCAGCGGATGACGAAGACGAAGAAGAAGAAGAAGAGAGTGAAGAAAGGAAGAAAATCTCACATGTTCCTCAAGTGCTACTTGGTTTCCGAGTTAATGGAAAATGGAAAACTCAGTGCCTATCAAAAAAAAGGAAGAAAGTAGTGGTGATGAAGAAGGAAACTGAACTCAAATTACCAGTCAAGCGGAATGCGGCTTCAGTCGTCCTCTTCATTTCCTCAATTCTCATATATTCCGGCTTTTCTTTGCTCTTTTTTTTCAGAATTCTAGGTTCCCAACTATAACCTGTTTGTATTCGGGGGAGATTTCTTCCCCTCTTCTATGATTATTATTATTATTGTAAATGCATTTTTTTTTCTTTTCTTAATGGACATTTCTAGTTTTTCAATGTAATTTTCTATACCTCTTGTTGCAAATAATTACAATAATATTATAATCGAACTAACACAGGTTTGGTATATGAAACGTATGTGTATACATCTACAACTTATATAACCTCATGCATGTATATATTCATCTATATATATAAATATAAATAATTGTATAATCGTATATAATGTAGATGGCTCCTCTAGGGCAATTCTGACCTCGCAGGTGGAAAGATGATTACACGTGATGATAGAAGTGAATTGTTACTTGCTAAATCATATAGTTTTGGATTGCAAACAAACATATATGCAAAAGTAGAGACAATATTGCTTGGTTTGGAGAAATGTCGATAATTGGGCTTTGAGAAAATCTGAGGTAGAAAGTGATACAAAGGTGGTGGTGGCTGCAACTTTTCCTGAGGGTCATATTCCATGGAGGGCTAAATTCAAAAGTATAATATGGAGAGTCTAATGCTTATATTATATGAAGTTAATTTAATAGAGACATTTTATAAAAAAAATTGCTTAAGAAGTTAAAAAAAAGACAAATATATATATATATATATATTTGAGAGGGAAAAAACAAAATTTATGCATTCAATAAAATAAATTAAATGTTAACCTTATCACATTCATATAGATTAGTTAAATTAAAAGTGTAATATATAGACATAAGAAAGTGAACATGTTTATTAGATTATCTGCCAATGTGGCAGTATGTCTTCCTGTCAGCCTTAATATAGTTGAATATATGGTAGATGAAATAGTTACGTGGCATATTTATAGGGTAGTAAATATGTTATTTTCTATTATATAGAAGTTAGAAAAAAATTTTGCTAGCCTGTTGAGTCCTGTTTTCTTTTACACAAATAAAGTGTTGAAGGATGTTAGGGGGAGGGTTGGGTGATGGCAATTGGGGGGAGGGGGGGGGGGAGTGGTCTTGTAACTCCAAAATGATGGGTTAGATTCTTAGGAATTAAAGAGTTTAAAAAGTAAATAAATAAATAAATTTTTTTTAAAAATTAAAAATATTAAAGGGTGTTTATGGATTTTTACTCATTAAAAATTTTAAATAGTCATTGCAAAAAGTAAAATACACACACTCACACCCACAGTACGTTAGAATGGCATTTTTGTCATTTTACACTCGAAATTCGTCATCTAAAAAGGGGGCTCATCAACGCTTACGACATAAAACCGAAAGAAAACCCTGCACTCATCATCAGTTACCGCTTAGCCATGGGGATTTTCTCTTGGTTTAAGGGAAGCAACAAGGACTCCAACAATACCCAAAAATCCGAACCCAAAACCCAATTGGCCTCTGAAGCACCTGGCATGAACGGAGCTGTGGAGGTTCGGCGCCCCAACCCACCACCAGCGGATATCACTGTTTTCGAATTCGGTTCCGTCGCTGCTTCAACCGATAAAGTCACTCTCGCCGGCTACTGCCCTGTTTCCGACGACCTCGAACCTTGCCGCTGGGAGATTCTGCCGGCCAGCGGCTCTGACGCCCCTCAATTCCGAGTTGTCTTTTGATGTGAAATTCAAGAAATTATCTTTGGGTATGAGAAGGGCGAATTTTGAGCTTAGCTTCGCGACGAAATGGTGAGAAGAGTGAAAACCCTTGTGGGTTTCCCTTTATTTTATCTAAAAATACTGTTTTATTTTCCCCTCCTGTAATCTTCTGATACTTGAAAGTGCTATAAAAGAAAAGGAACCCTTTATTTGCTGTATTTTTTTCAATCTCGTGTATTTCCCTTTCTTTTTTATGTCTAATTCCGATGGTTAAAAATTTGTTCTTGGTCTTTGTGATGTCTGGTGATCATATCTATGTTCATTCATTATGTTCTTATGTTTTGCTCTCAGATAAAGACTTTCTTTTGAATTTCTGGATTGAGTTAAAGTAATTTAGGCTCTGTTGGATAAAACTGAAATCTGAATTCTGAATTCATCAACATACTTTTAACATTGATGAGTAAAACTTTGCATTATTTTTATTTCTTAATGAGTTCAGACTTGAAATAGGAAAGCATCTAGTGTAAGGTCAATCAGTAGCAACCAGTAATGAGAAAACTGGCCATCGGAATGCAGCAGTGCTGCAATGATTCCGCGAGCTTGAAAATTTGTTTAGGGTACAAGTATGAATCATATGTTCTTATGACAATCTGTTTGAACATGGTAGGGATACAACAGAAACAATGTGTGCTTTGGTAACAAGTAACAACTTTATGTGTAGACCCGGTTTTAAGTTTTGACACCTAAAGAAGTCCGGTAGCCTTATGATGCCGGAGTGTTAGCTCTCTGTGTCATGAAAAGTCATGAACGGAATTCAGCTAAGAATTGCCATACCCGAGAAACTGTTCCACCAGTTTCGCCACTGAATTTGCCAGGCCATCGGCTGATTCTTGTGTGCTTGCTTCGGCATACACTCTAACCACATCCTCTGTTCCTGAAGGCCGTATAAAACATCTACCTTGGTTGTGTTTTGCTGCGGTAAATAATGCCAACAGTTAGATTAAACACAGAATGCACATCACTTCTGCAAATCATCTAAAACATGAGAGATACTGTAGTTTACCTATTTCCACATCTATGGCTTCTTGAATACCAATGGGCTTGACAGCAACAGTTTCAGCATTTGCTGTGACGACTGCTGTTCTGTCCGCCACTTTTACCTGCATAGAGACAGATGAAGAAGTCGTGAGATAATTTCTCATCAAGGGAAACCAGTGATCAACACAACATTTTAGTGCATCTGTTTCTATTGATTCGGGGCGATGTACAAAGCAATAGACTCTATTTATGAAAAGGATCGTAAATTTCAAACTCAAAATGTACAGAAAACATCAATATTACCATTCGGAACTAGCCAGCTGCAAAGAAGGAAACAAAATAAGAGCTAAGCTGGAAGACTACAATAGTGTTAGATGAAGTTAAATAGGCATACATCCAGACTAAAATCAAACTCATGTGTATTCACAAGTTTAAAGCATTCCTAAAGTAAACCATATCCAGACCTAGTTGTGTATTGCTCTATTGGGTTTAAAAATACTAGAAGAGCGCTGATAGAATGCGCTCAAACAAAAATCTACCTTAAGTTGTCGGCTTGGTAAGTCATGGTAAAGCTCATTCCACTGCTGGATGGACCAGTCAATATGCTTTAGAATAGCCTCAACCAAAAGGAGATCACTGAGGGCATCCCCTACAGCCTGATTGATTAGTTTGCTGACAGACAAAAGTCTTAAAACTGCCTTTTGTTTTTCAGAACCTGGAACGAGCAGCTAACAAGTTGAAGTTCCACTATTTGAACAATAACTGATAGCAGGTTTAAAGAAAGAGAATATGACGAGGGACCGACCTTTTGAAGTTGATAATAGATCAACATTCATATTCTCCAAATGAGTTATGTAAGTTTCTGAGAACAAGATGGTTCCATGCCCATTTGCCTCGAAGTATATCCCAATATCATATTCAGCAGCTTTCTCATGCAAGTGCTTGACCCCGGTTGGCGTAAATACCACTTCTAGGCCCAACTGCTTTAGGTACAGCGTGGATGCGCCATTTGCATAAGCCGTTTGTACAATACCAATGCGTGCTTGATGCGGCCGACTAACTGTCAGATCTTCACTTTTGTTCAGAATGCTTAACTGATCTTGAATGAAGAGAGCAAACAAAGCCATTATCTTGTCCCCATCAAGAAGTTGAATTCTGGTACTATTTGGTTCAACAAAGAAATACACAAGACGGTCAGCATCCCCATCCAAGCTGGAGCACCTGAAACACTAGAAACAGTTAATTAGTCAGTTCCAACATCCAATCAGAAGTCGGCAAATGTCATCCAGACAAACCATTTCAAATCTAAATAAAATGCCTCCAACACTATAAGGATCCCCCACCCCCCAAGAAAAAAAAAACGAAAAGAAAAGAAATCACACACACACTCCCTTACAAGCAAAATGGTCTAAGAAGAAAAGTGCCGCTCATAGCAAGCTTTGTCCACTGATAATAGACTAATGATAAACACAAACAATTCATGAGACAAATAAGAGAAAATAATCAAGTTAGCACATTAATGCACTAGCAACCATCATAATGCTAGATAACATACAGAAGATGTCGAAATGATAATTACTATGCAGGTTGCTGACCTTAGTCCAACATCAGCAGGACCAAACCCCCGAGGTGCAACCTTCTCTTTCTGCACAAAGTCAGCACCCACACCATCATTAAGTGCACCATTACCAAAATTGCGAACTTCTATGGAGATATCATTTAACATTCTCTCCAAATGTTCAAGCTTTTCTCCCCCAACGCCATCTGACCCATCAACAACTAATTTATCATCAGTACTACTTGTCCTAGTTCCTTGGGGAACCAATTCCAACAAGCACCTAAAGAATTGTGCAAATATTTTCAGAAAGAAACAATAATTCCTTAAAAGCAGGAAACATTGTAATAAAGCTGGCTAGCTACTGCAAGCATAAAGCTCCAATCACCTGAAAGAGCTTGAGAGCAGGTCATAATATTTCTTTTCAGATGCTTCCACGCCCTTATTTTTAGAACGAACCATCCAATGCAGTTGTGGTGTCGTCACAACCCCCATATCAATAGCAGTGGCTCTAACAATTGAAGCAACCCCCTGAAGTTGATTTCAGTTTAATGCAGTACACATATTAATATCTAGAACTAGAATGGACCTTCAAGGTGAAGTAGGTTCTTGTGCATTCAACAAAATCTTGTAAGATCATATCATTTGTAGCTCTTGTATGTTACAAATGAAACAAGACCCTATGTGACGAGTAAAGGATGTGGAAAGGGGGAAAAATAAAAAGAAGACAATAGGAATGTTAAGTTACATGAAGAGCTAGGCAGCATTAAGCGAAAGAATCATTTATTTGACCTAAAGGAGCATACCACAAGGGATATCCATTCCAAAATTAACCTTAGCAGAGAACAAATGTAGCTTTGGATGATGAAGCATAGGAAATAACATTTACTTTAATATTTTATCAATTACCAAAACATTTATGTATAAGGTATAATTCCACATCCTGAAGTAGTAACAAAACTGAACAGAATCTCAGGTGAAAGCAGAGCATTACTTGTTTTGCAGCCTCAAGGAGAGACACTCCACTAGGCCTCGTATCTCTTCCCAAAAGAACCTCAGCTACATTTTTCCCATCGAGCAGGATGTTTTCCTTCTTCACAAAACCTTCTATAATCTGTTTCAAGATGGGGTGGAAAAAAATTAACCACCCTCATCATCTTCTTTATATGATACAGTTGTAACAAAACTTGACTGAAAGATATCAAGACATGTATTAAATGCTGAATTTGAGGGACCTTTACTAAACTGTATTGTACTCACAGATATTGAAGGTAACCTAGATTCCATTTATATACCCTTAAATGGTAGTCATGTGGATTTATCCAGAAAGCTTGATATTAAACTAAAAACTACCAACTAAACAGGAAGTATACCCCAGAAATCTTGATTAAGCATACCAAATTCACCAGTGAACATCGCATGATCACCCTGACTTATTCACAAACTTCTTCCACAAAAACATAATAACAATAAAGGTTGAACAACCCAATTAACTGCAGAATGCACTACTATTAATTTCGGCATTTCCAAATAAATGCTCAAAGTTTTCAAGATACCTGAACTAGGGTATGAGAATCAGGGGCATTGGCAATTGAATCGGCAAAGGGTTCCCAATCCTGAGTCAGCATTCCACCGCTGGGATCCGCAACTTTGACTCCATTATCCGAAACCTCATTGTGTGATGCAGTGATCATCAATCCGATGACATCCCCAGTCTTAAGTGATCTCAGCGCCGCCAATATTCCAACCCTATACACAGTTGATTCCAACAAGGATGCCTCCGCCCTGAATCCCGAGGTTCCATAAGACAATTTCACACCTTTAAAAGAAAAAAAAAAAAAAAAAGTTAAAATTCATAGAATCATTCATGGAATTATATATTCAAAGGGTAGCAAAATCAAAGGAGAGACCTTGCGGAGGTGAGTAGCGTGAAGAGAGGCCAAGGAGGAGAGACCGCTGTTGATCCTCCATTGTATACTGAATACTACAAATAACAACTCTGAAATGAAATGGCAACCGAATCTCTGAAAAGAGATTTATGCCTTTAGGGGTTAATTTTAATTACATCGACTTCCCCTGATGTTTACACATATTACCAAATGATCCCCCAGGTTTGGGAATTATATGATCTTTACTCTTAATTTTATGATCTTTTCTCATTTTTTGAACGCTCAAATCTAAATAAAAGGTAAAATGACATTTTTTTGTATTAAAAGTTTAGACTGTTTGTAACTTTATTACTAAAAATTTGTTCAGTTTCAAACATGTGCTATATGTTGTTGTATTTTTAATACTAATATCTGCTATAGCAGGTTTTATGCAGTTAAAACGAAGTCAAAAGTAATTTGAGAGTATTTTACAAATTCTAAAATTTTGTAAGGTTGAAAAGATAATTTTTCTAATATTATTTCCAAAACATTTTTGCGTTTTTTTTTTCTCCTCAGTCGACGTACAAGTTTTCTTCCGACTGAGGAGAAAGAAAACTGTGAAAATATTTCAGAAATTATATTAAAAAAATTTATATTTTCATCCCCCAAAAAATTATAGAATTGTAAAATACCTTCAAGTTACTGTTGACTTTGGTTTGACTACGTAAAACTTGTTATAGCAGGTACTAGTCCTAAAAATGCAACAAAGTATAAACATAAAGCACAAGTTTGGAACTGCATTTGCAAACTGTCCAAACATTTAGTACTAAAAATGTCATTCTTTCCTAAATAAAAATATTACTTCCTTTATTCCATTAGAATCGTCGAGTTTGGAAAATGTATAACTTTTTATGAGTTACGAGATACAACACCTCAAATAATCAATTTATCACTATTTTTTGGACTAATATCCTTACTTGTTATTAGTAAGGATATAAAAAGTAAATAAATCCAAACTTTATTCTTCTAATGAAACAAAAAATATATATATATATATATATATATATATATTGAAACTTGGTGCTTATAGTGAAACGGGTGGATATTCGTTTTTATTTGTTTTCTAAAGAAACAGGCTGTTTTCCGTGAAGAAAAAACAAAAGATGTTTCCTTTTATCAATCACTATGCGTACATATTGTCTCACGAAACAAGATAAAAGACTTTCAACAACACAACATTCATCAGTTGTGACCCGAACTTCATGGTATTCATTAACAGTGACGTTTGTTCTGTGTATTCACAAAGCAGTATGAAGAATGAGAGAAAAATGCTCATGCAAACAAGAAAAATTGTAAAACTGTACATCCTCTGAAGTCTGCACCAATAAGCAGTGCGCCAAAAAAAAACCTTTGAACAATCAGATTTCAAAACATGCTGTAACCATCATCTTCGCTCGTCCCGATAAGACACAAGATTGCTAAAACAAATGTGAAAAATGATGAGAGCTCCATCGCCATCGCTCCCCATCCGATTACTCCAGCGTGTTTTAAGATTATTGGAATGGCTATGCTGCCAACTGCCGAAGCTCCGGTTAGGAATTTAGTTACATCTGCCCAGCTGCAGTCATAATTATAGGTCGAAAAACAAATAAGCCCAGATCATCACCAAGGTGTGATCAGTTTTAAAAATTTATGCAATCTCATCAACCAAAAAGCATGGAGGGAAAAGGCACTACCTGCTCTCAGACTCAGAGAAGAGGGAGGAAGTACTTGAGCCGGCAAAGAAAATTAACGGCATAGGTAGAACAACATACATTATTACTGCAAGAAGACATTGCAACCATAGATCTGTCAATGACTGAAGAGAAGTTCTATCGGTTTAAAACAATATCGACTCGTACAAGCAGTGGCTACGCTCACAAATTCTCAACTACTTGTCTTCTCAAGTAACACTTCCAGAATACTTATCATTCTCACTACTTGGAAAGCATTTCATATTGTCAAGATTTGTCTTCTCTCTTACTTGAAATATATTCAGAAAGAATAGTATACATAAAAACAATTTTTTCCCCAATTCAACAAAAGGCCAAAAGACTCTTGAAGTGTAGATAATGGGTAATCAACTAATTTTCATTAAGCAAAAAATTCATAGTACCTGTTAACATTGGCCACCAATTGTTGTACAAAGCGCATGACTGAAACACAAGACGAGATATAATGAGTTCATGACCATGTAAACAAGTGTTACATAATACATATGCAATTTGTTCTCATCTTTACATCTTTCTTTTCTTCTCCCTCCACCCGGGGGTTGACGAGGAAAATTTGAGATGGCAATCGCAGAGCATTACAAATACCAATTACTTCTGCAAATGAAAAACAGGAAAACTTACCAATATCTGCAAGACGATCCCTGCTGAAACCAAAATAGCCAAGGAAGCAAGTTTTCCGGTCTCCAAGCAAGCCCTGACATGTCTAGGTAAGGCCATTGTGCACTTGCTTAATTCATAACAGATATGTGCTGTCAAAGAGAGTGTATAATTGTCATTTATCAGAATACCAAGCAAGAAAGATATCGAGATTTAAAGGAATTATAACTCATGGTCCATCTCATGAGAGGTCAGTCATTGAAAGGTTATCAGGAAATATAAAGCACAAAAAAGGCATACGACAATAACAATTTGCATCTAAAACAATCTGTAGAATTACAACATAGTGGTTGGACACTTCTGCCCCATAAGTACAAACATATCATTTTGCAGTTTACTGCAGCAAAAGTAGAACTGAAGTACACGAATGCTAAAGGTGATGTCTCCCATGTAAGTGCCAGTCATTCTATTTTACATCTAGTTTTCCTGTTGAACTTAAGCATACAAAATTTAGATTTCATTTAACACCATAACTCTGAAAAGCATGAGCCAACCAGGATATGAGTGCTGGCTGGGGAATAGCAGAATTACAAAATAGTCTGATCATCGAAGAGAAGAAACCACCACTTCAACAACAATTCCAGGTGAAATAACCCCATTATTTCATGAATAAAGAGCTTGCTCATCCATGAAAGTGAGTGTATTAAGGAAAGAGCCACAATAAATTATTCATATCTTGATAACCTCAAAAATCGTTAGCACTAAAGCACAACAGATGACATAGATATGACTAGCAAACTCTCCTAGTTTGGCAATACTAGATTATTCTACCAATCAATACTTTCTAGATAAAAATCTACCCAATCAAACCTTCAATTGACAATTCAGCCGCCAAAGTATTGATCGGTAAAACCCTCAAAGAACTTCACATTCTCCCTCACCATGATTGGTAAAACCCTCGAATAAACAACAAAAAGAAGATCCTCCAAACAACCCAGAGCCCAGTTGAGAATTTCATCATCTAGTCAATACACATAACCACTAGAAAAAAACAGAACCAAAAAACACAAAGAAATCAAAAGGAGAGGCAAAAAATAAATAAATTACTTAAAATTAAATAATAAAAAAAAATCTAAGCATGCCCACATGAAGGGATTACAATCAGAACGCCGTACCGATACCAATAGAGCGGATTCAGAATTCAAAGAATACCTTAGTGGATTTGGTAAAAGCTCATACGACTGGCGATCAGCTTTTTCCCTCTTTTCTAATCGAAAAATTTTCTAAGATTGATGCTCTCACGCATTGGAATCTGGGAAAACAGACAAAAGTTTTAGAAATCTTGATGCCAGGAAAGCTCAGCTGTCCCTTTCGCTTACGGGTTTTTTGACAGCTATGTAAATCAGCGTGTAACTCCAACAATGATTTGAGATAAAACACTGTCGATTTACTTGGACTGATGCTGCATAGGGGCGAAACAAAAGCAAATAGTGTGATAACTTTAGGGCCTAATCATAGTTAATTAGTTATAAGCTTTTTCTTTAACTTATATATTTATTTTTTAGGATTAAATACAAAAATGCATGAAGAATGTCTTTTTCTTTTTCTTTTTTTTAATTCAATACTCTTTATAATTCTATCATCCATCTAAATAGGCAGAACTGATAGAGATACAAATCGACGCCTCGACCTTCGAGTGACTCACTATGTGTCACAACCGTTGGAGCACTGGCTCATTCCTACATGAAGTATGTCAAAAGTAGTACTAAAAAATAAATTTTCAATTTTCAAAAATAACAAAATATAATTGGTATCCGAGGCAACAGGTCTTGTTCGAAGAAAGCCATATGAATTATTTAATTTGTTTATTATAGACCTAACACTAAACTTTTGACAAAATAGAGAACTCGTATAGATGGATGCTCCTATGATTTTTTTCCCAAATATTTATTTTGCCCACATATAAATACAAAAATAATTTTAAAAAATTAAAATTCCCAAAATATAAGAAACGAAGTTGGGATGAAAACGAATCTCCCAACTTCGTTTTCTTCAAAACTAACCAAAAAAAAAAACTTCTTGAAGAAAACGAATTCAGGGAAGAATTCGTTTCTTTCTTTTTTGTTTTTTATTAATTTCATTAAATGAATTCGTTTCTTAATGAGAAAAGAATTCCACTAAAATTATTTTTAAAATAAATTAAAATAATTATATTTAAACTAATTTTTAAAAAAATTAAATAATTATTTTCATTGAAAACGGTTCACCAACATGTTTTGAAGTTTTTATTCATTTTTAAAAAATAAATATTATTTAATGGAAAACGAATTGTAGGGTTTTCGAAACTAACCCCCGTAAATCGTTTTTGAGTTGTTATAAAAAAAAAAAGGCAAAACAAAATTATATAAATGAAATTTTAATTTGTAATTCAATAAAATTTTAGAGGAAGTAATTTACGGCATTTTTTGAAATACATAAATCTCTGTATAAATGAATTTGGGGAATTTATTTATCTTTGAAAATTTAGTCCCGCATTTATGTTTTAAAAATAATTAATTCATTTAAAAACAAAACTCATAAATTTGTTTCTCTAAAAAAGAAATAACATTAGACCGATATTGATGTTTCCATTTTTAATTGATTTTAGTTTAAATGAGCTTGCATAGGGAATACTAGTGCGATTAGGCGGCACTATCGCGCCTGCCTTTGATATAGAAAATGGAGAGAATAAAGAAGACAAATGTAATTGACCACCATTTCAAAAAATGCCGTAAATTACTTCCTCTAAAATTTTATTAAATTACAAATTAAAATTTCAGTTATATAATTATATTTTGACTTTTTTTCATAGCAACTCAAAAATGAATTCAGGGGTTCTTTTGAATTAATGAAATTAATAAAAAAACAAAAAAGTAAAAAATTAATTTCTCCTAATGAAATTAATAAAAAAACAAAAAAGGAAGAAACGAATTCATGGAATTCGTTTTCAAAAGAAAAGGAATTCCCTGAATTCATTTTCTTCAAGAATATATATATTTTTTTGGTTATTTTTGAAGGAAACGAAGTTGGGAGATTCGTTTTCAGATGAAAACGAATCTCCCAACTTTGTTTTTTATATTTTAGGAATAAAAAAAAAATTTGTGTATTTTGGTAATTTTTGGTCCCAATATGAATATTGGGGAAAAAAACCCTGAGTTATGCAATTCGGGACACAAATAGGTCGATGGATTACTGATAATGAAACGGGTTTATGTCTTAGAAGTATTAATTTCGAATGGAATATGAATTGATGAGTCACTTCAAAGTCTCAGATTTATATACATTGCCAGCCCCCATCAAATGAAGTTATTGTTGTACTCATTAATGATGTGAGTGTTTATCTAAAAGACTTAATTTTCTCTGTTTTTGGGATTTTTTTCCCCAAATATTCATTCGGGCATGTTATTTGCAGGTACCATTTTACTAAACACAGAACACTTTTTAAAATTTTAAGTGGTGAAAAGACAAATATACCTTTGATAGTTTCTAACTTTATAAAAAAAAAAAAATTTACCCAACTTTTTTAACTCAAGGAAAATCGCCTAGACCAGGCGATTTTCCCAGAGAAAATCGCCTGGTCTGGGCGAATTTATCTGGGAAAATCGCCCATGCCAGGCGATTTTCGCCTAGGCAAGGCGATTTTTTCTGGGAAAATTGCTTGGTCTGGGTGATAAAATTGCCCAGGCCAGGCGATTTTCTCTAAAAAAATCGATTTTTCGAAAATTTAGTGGTCATTCGCCGGAAAAACGATTTTCTGACAAATGACCGGGAAAACCTGAAAAAACGCCGCCCTGTGGCCTTTTTTTTTAGGGAAAATCGCCACAGGACACTGATTTTCTCTGGGAAAGTCGTCTGGCCGGGCGATTTTCTCTAGGAAAATCGCTTGGACTGGGCGATTTTCCTAGAGAAAATCGCCCAGTCCAGGCGATTTTCCTAGAGTTAAAAAAGTTGGGTAATTTTTTTATAAAGTTAGAAACTATAAAGGGCAAAAATGTAAATTCAATTATAAAAATTTTAAAAAGTGGCCTACGAATAGTAAAAGGTGGCCTGCTGATAACAATTCCGTATTCATTTTGGCCCCATATAAATACCAAAACAAACAAAAAAAAATTGAAATTCCCAAACTATAGAAAATGAAGTTAGGAGATTCGTCTTCAACTGAAAACGAATCTTCCAACTTCGTTTTCTTCAAACAACAAAAAAAAAAAAAAATTTAAAAAAAGAAAGAATTTTTGTAGACAGAATTCGTTTTCAAGGAATTTTTTTTTAAAATTCTAAAGAAAACGCTTACAGAAAATTAATTTTATTTTTAAAAATTTAAGTGAAATCGTTTTCTCCTGCTAGAATTCGTTTTCTACCAAAATTTTTTTTAATATTTTTTAAAATAAAATTAATTAATTAATTCTATGTAAACTAATGTAAAAAATAATTTTGTTATTAAAAACAAGTTCACCAACATTGTTTCTAAGTTTTTATGGTTTTTTAAATATAAATATTATTTAATGTAAAACTCATTATGTGATTTGAAATGGACACCCGTAATTCAATTTTCAATTTTAGAGGAACAAAGGCAATACATAATTATATAATTTGTAATTGAATAAAAATTTTAAATAGTTTTTTTTTTGTTAAATATTTTTGAAAAAATGAATTCAGTGAAATAAAATTATTATTAAGCTTATTTTTTTAAAATAGAAAAAAATAATTTTAGTAGAAAACGAATTCTGGCAGGAGAAAACGATTTCACTTAAATTTTTAAAATAAAATTAATTTTCTGTAAGAAAATCAAAAAATTCGTTTTCTTTAGAATTTTTTTTTTAAAAAAAAAATTTCCTTGAATGAATTCGTTTTCAATAGATTTTCTACAAAAATTCAATTGTTTTGCTCAAAGTGTTTTTTTTAAAAATTTTTTTAAGAAAATGAAGTTGCCAGATTCGTTTTTTGGGAAAAACGAATCTGGCAACTTCGTTTTCTATAAACTGGGAATGAAAAAAATTTTGTGTATTTTGGTAATTTTTGGTCCCAATATGAATATTGGGGAAAAAAATCCATGCTCCTATTGTCTTAGGTTAATTCAAATAAGAGAAAAAAAAAATTCGTGGGAAATTTTGTCTTGAAGGGAAATATTTTATGAAAATTGTGTAGGAAAGTGAATAAAAAAATATAATGATGATGTTAATTTTCGAAATAATGTGAGTATAATTTTAGAAGAAAATTAAATTTTGAATTTGAAATTTAGTGAAAAATTAGTGTTTGATTTTTTTTTTTTTTAAAAGTGAAAATTTTCCTGAAAAAATAAAATAAACAGAGCCTTATATACTCCTTTTGCAATCTCTACTCTCACTAAATCTAGTTCAACCCAATCCAGACCCGATCCTACCCTCTTCCAATGAGCCAGCCCCAAACCAAATTCAAATTCCAGAACAGATTACCATAGAGAATTAGAGAGACTTCTGGCAGCAAAATGGATCACCAGTTATGACAAAAATATTTAACCCCAATGATAAAGTTTCTTACGGAAATTGTTTGAAAGTAGCCCGTTGTGCATAACTTAACGAGGGTAATTTTTCGTCCTTAAGGGCCTGTTCTTTAACTTAGTTTTTAAACTAAGTTTGAAACTTAGTTTTAGGAAAATAATTTTATAATATAAAAGTGTATTAAAAATATAAAAAAGTATAGGTAAATAGTAAAAAGTTGTATTGGAAATGATGAAAATTGATTATAAAATTATTTTTTCAAAACTAAATTTCAAATTTAGTTTGAAACTTAAGTTAAAGAACATGTCGTTAAGGGATTCATTGAAAATTGACTAAAATGCAAGAAGTGATGACCACCTGAACACAATCAATTCTAGTTATGTCAATGTCTCAAACTAAAGAATTCATCGTCCTCCAACTCTGCCATCATCACCAACATCATGAAGACCTTGCACTCTCTTCCTTTGTTGCCTTCACGGTCATCTCCAATGACCACCACAACTAATGTAGATGAGATCTCTTATGTCGGAAGGCACACTGGACCATCTCACATAGGGGTGGACTCCCACAAGTGGGTCTCAAATGGGACACAGTCCCTATGTGAGAGGGTTTAGTGTGCCTTCAAACACATTGGATATCCTCTGATAACTAACGTTGCATCCTTTATCTGACTAGTTATAGGGGAAACTAATAACCTTATCATCTCCCACCTCCATTGTTGCTGCCACCTTCGCCACCATAATCTGCAACCAAATGTATGTCACTTCAATTTTGACAAATATATGTTATTTTAGTGAGTTATCATACCACCTATTTAGTAAGGAAACGTATTTATTAAAAATTGTGACTTATTAAGTAAGTAACAATTATCTAATTTTAAGTGGGTAAATAGTCACTATATCATCAATAATGTAGTGATTATTAACCAGAAATATTCACTCCTAAAGTCCTTAAATGTAATGGAAAATCATATAGAAATTTGTTATAACAATACAAATTAAAAATATAGCTATTTAAATCAAGCACCAATTTGCTTGAATTGTCTTCATGATATATATTTATTTTTTCTTGGCCGAAATTATAAAAAGTCTCCAAAAATTTTATGAATATACAAAATAAATTTTAAAGTTTCAAAAAGGACAAAATAAATTTTGGGGTTTCAAACAAAGTACAAAACTATTCTAATTTTAAAAAATAACAAAGAATGCACAGACTGCACGGTATAGACCTTTAAATTTATATAATCATGGTTTGTTTTGTACATTTTCAAAGAGAATAATGATACACTCCTTAATCTTCTCAACTTTCTTAACTAAAATGAGGTGTCATGCATTCATTGGTCAATAATGTAGTATTAATAATTATTTTATAAAAGTGTATCCAATGAATGCATGACACCTCACTTGATTTAAGAAATTTGAGAAAATTATTTGAGAAGTATATTATTCACATGTTTATTTTGTAGGTAAGGCTCTGTTTGTTCTGTAACTCAAATAGAAAATTTCTTTTTTTTTTGGGAAGAAATTTTTTTTATAGAAAATTGTGTAAAAAAGGTGCAATGATGATATATATATTTTTTGAAATAATGTGTACAGGAAATTTGAATTTTAGAATTTAAATTTAAGAAAAATATGAGTGTGTTTGTTTATAAAGATTTTTTTTTTTTTCGAAAAAGTGAAGAATTTCTTTAATTGAGTTACAAAACAAACAGAGCTTAAAAATTTCTTCTTTTTTTTTTTTTTTTTTTTGGGTTCAAATAATCAAATAAACCAAGAGAAAAAGAAGAAAAACCCAGTATAAAAATTTCCCATTCTCCTTTTTCCCTCCCCAATTCTTCATTTCAATTGCCCGAGCTCAGTCTGCATCTTCAATTTCCATGGCTTCCACTTCAAGGAAACGCCCCAAAACCCACAACCCACATCGCATATCTTCTCCCAATTCGACTTCGTCAGTGTTTTCTCAAAGTTCCATTCTTGAACCTTCTTCCAACTTCCTCCCATCGTCAATCTCCGAACTTTTGAGGCTCGTTGCCGTCGTTTCAATCGCCGCCTCCGTGGTTTTATTCTGCAACTATGTAGTCACTTATTTCGACCAACGTCCGACACTCTTTTGCGACAGCGGTATCGATTTTGATGAATCGCTCTCCGGTGAGCTCCTTTTGTTTTTTTTTCCAACCAAAACCTTCTTTTTGTTTAATTTTTCAAACTATATTTTATTTTGAGCAGTTTTGGATTTTAATCTGCTTTAATCTTGTTGCATTATTAGCTGCTCATTGCTTTGACACTTCTTTTTGGGTGCTGCATTACTGTTCTTTATCAAAGTTTTGATTTTTGTGTGTTGGAATCCAGGTGGGCTTCCAGTGCCTAGTATATTAAGACATTAATGGAATTTTAGAACGTAGAAAACGAGCTGTGGTGGTTGTTTTGCTAGTAAAGTAGATATGAATTAAGGTGATTTGTTTGGGTGAGAGGGTTGCAATTAATTGTATGTAATTGTTGGATTATTGCGGATTCCGAGTGCCAGACATGCAAAGTCCTTGGAAGATCAGATTATAACATGGATAGTGACTTAGGGGTGAATGCATTAGAAAGAAAGTGGGCTACTCCCCTATAGATTAGAAAATGAGAAAAACATAAGATAGTTTGGATGTGTGTGTTGGAGACTTTAAGATGTCCAGTAAATAGAGAGAATCATTAGCTCAAGTTAAAATGAGAGGAAGACTTAAATGAACTAGAAAGAAACCATTAATGGAGACATGTCATACTAAACTATAGTTGAGCACGATGGAAAAATATAATCTAATAGGCAATTCCATATGGTGGAATGAAAGTTTAGTTATTGTAGTGACTTGGAGTAAACCAAGACTCAGTAATCTCGCAATCACTGCAAGCTTGACAAGACTTCTTAACAATTTGACAACCTTTTGGTTTGCACAAAGTAACTATTCTGTTTTTGAATGATATGCTCAAAACAATTGCTAAACCATCATAACTTAAGTTTTGTTTTTTGCAGAAACTCTTGTGCAACTATTGCACACTATTTTTCTTTTGTCTAAAAGTATTACTTGCATGACAGCTGCAAATATGTGCTCCCTATTTTGTACCGCTGCCTTATGAAATTTCACCCCTCTATTTTGTGTGGCCACATTGTCTCTCTTACCACTGCCGCCAATCACATGATAGCCACAAATATGTATCGGTTGAAAAAGAAGGGGGAGACGTGCCATGGCGTAAAAGAGACCATTGCTTATGCAACAGTCTCATAAAAGACTATCCATACTTTTTAGAATGAAATTCTTTCACCTAATCTGTTTACTTGACGCATTTATGCTTTGTATGTAATGTAATTCATTCACACTGCATGCTTTACTTATTTGAAGCTATTTCAGACTTCATTTTTTTCACTAATTAGTTTGTTCTATGCTGTCAGTTTCAGTCATCTTTAGGCTTCATTCAAGTTTGAGCGCATAGTTTTATTGCTTCATTGTGGTTTGATTAACTGTTTCCAAGATTATGATGCCTTCTCTATGATATACCATTTTTATATTTTTCTGGAACAGAAGAAGTGAGATTGATGTTCAGGGTTTCACTTGCTGAGTTTTATGCATGAGTTCATTAATCATATCTGTTGATGCCTCCCTTTTGTCATTTTAATGGAACTGGAATCAATCTCATTTTGCAATTTCATCCTCTCTAAGACTCAAGATAGATTTCCTTTATTGCAGACACCTGTGAACCGTGTCCAACTAATGGAATATGTAGAGAAGGAAAGTTTGAATGTGCTCATGGCTACAGAAAACAGGGGAACTTATGCATAGAGGACCAAGACATTAACGGAGCTGCCAAGAAAATTGTGTGTACAACTTCGTTTTAGTATGTTAAATGCTTATTTCCTGAAGTTTTGCGGTTTTGACTTACTAATTCTTATGCTATTTTTCTATTGTTGAACTGCAGTCTGAGTTGGTGGAAGCTCACCTATGTGAAGGTTATTCTCAATATTTGTGCAATGGAATTGGCACAATTTGGGTTTGTACCTCTTTGAAATGCCTACTTGTTCACTAGATTGATCAATGTGCCTTCTGTCCTGAACAAAATCTGAATATAAAGACTGATTTTTTTTTTTTTTTTTTTTTTCCCCCATGCATAGATTGGAAAGGATGATTTGTGCACTTATTTAGATGCACAACCCATAATGGAAGCACATGGCTTGGGTGAGTCTTCTTATGCTCTTGCAAAACATAGGGCAATTGAGTCACTTGACAAATTAATGGAGAAAAGAATTAATGGTGGCAGGTCAGTTCTGGAATTTTAGGGAATAAGTAAGAAACAGTACTTGCAGTGTACTGACTAGTTAATCTACTTAAGAATTCTGGTTCATGTTACATTTTTGCTGTTTTTAGGTTTGAAGAGTTCAAGTGTCCTGATTTGCTTGTGCAACATTATAAACCAATTTCCTGTCGCGCTCGCCAATGGATTTCTGAGCATGCTTTAGTTCTACTTCCAGTTTGTGCATTGGTATTCAATTATAAAAAGCAGCATTTAACAGCATATGCTAGGGTATCAGCACATTAAAGCTTGTTGACTATGTTGAGTTTACAGCTTGTTGGAAGCATATTGGTGTTGTCAAAAGCAGTAAGGAGACATTACTTGTCAGTCAGAGCTGAAGAGATTTATAATAAGGTAGAAACGGCTTTTTCTAACTCTTCAAAAATTCATAATGCGTCTGTCCATTCTCATTTCTTAAACGACAATTCTTTTTTTCTGTTGCATTTGTTCAAGAATATAGTTAATTCACATTGCAACTGTTAAGGTCCAGATGGCTGGGTTGGTTGGTTGCAAGCCTCTTGATTCATCACTCTTGCGTGATGAATTGATTGTGCACTTCCATTGGCTGTAAGACTCCTTTGGAGTTCGATAATGTTTTGTTGAAAGTTAAAGCTTGTCTTTAAGTATTTGTTTGTGTCTTATTTTAGTTTTCTAATTCCTAACGTTTACAAAGTTAAGTATAAGGAATATGCATAGAAGGAGATGCACCCCAAAACCAACTATTTTGACGGAAATTTTTTATATTGTGGATTTGCATTACTAAATTCATGTTATGATGATTGATTCCAGTTTATGTCTAGTCATATCTTGGTCCAAATTGTGTTTACTTTAACTAGTTTAGTTGAGTTTAGACACTCACTGTGCTAGTATTGATAATATAGGTGTGCGATGTACTTGAAGAAAAAGCATTGATCTCAAGGAGCGTAGATGGTGATGGTGAGCCGTGGGTAGTTGCCTCATGGTTACGAGATTATCTTCTTTCACCGAAAGAAAGAAGGGACCCCCTTCTATGGAGAAAGGTAAGAAAGTTTGCGGCATTACACTTTCCAGATTGAGTTGATTTATCTGTGTTTTAAAAGACAGATGGTGTGCTTGGATATGTGGCAATTCATGTATTATAATATTTTTAAAAAAATTTATTATTATGTGTTGGAAATTTGATGTAACACAACTTGAACTTTTGCATTTCTAAATAGGAAAAGAAAATTTGGATTTCTTATTTTACTGGCTATCTTAGTTAGCTCTTTTATGAGGAGAGTTTGACTAGCTGTATAAATGGAATCCTTGTTTCAACAAACCTCAAGTCTTCCTTGGTTGATTCCAATAATTTCTTATGATTTTTTCAAGAATAATCAGAATATAGGTTTCTGGTTTCTCTTGTTTAGTGAAGTGTGATATCTCTGGAATGGGTTTCAGATACTTTAAAGGAGAAATCTTTTCTAGGAGTTGCAATGCTCTTGGTTGTACATCCATTACAAGCTTCTATGTATTCCTTTGTTATTGGCCTTTCAATTTGTTGAGTTTTGCATAAAGATTCTAGTGTTCTTTGATTGTGTGGGAATGTCTTGAATGCCTGAGCTAGAACAAACTTGTTTGCAGAATGAAATTTTTTTTGCCATCCTTTATTTTAATAAATGGCCACATATCAAACTCTTAAGGTACTTAACTTTAGCTTGAACGTTTTTAGGCAGCAATGAAGATGCTTTTTGCAGGTGTGTTCTTGGCGTTAGGTATTTCTATGAAACAAATTTGTTTGCGTGAAGATGGGGGGGGGGGGGGGGGGGGGGGGAGTAGGGAGGGGAGGTCAAGGATATCTGTGATGGTTTGACACAAGTTTTTATGAGTGGTTGGAATGTTTACTTCGTTTCAGTTTTCCAGTTGTTTATACATCAAAGTATAATTTTCTGTTTGCATGTGTAAAGCATCAAATATTACCATCTTTTCTGAAGCAGAATTTAACATCTACATTTCTAGATAATCATCCTAAGGCTTGTTAGTGTTGCACTCCCTCTTGTAGGTTGAGGAATTGGTTCAAGAAGATTCTCGATTGGATCGGTATCCAAAGATGGTAAAAGGGGAAGCTAGGGTAGTATGGGAATGGCAAGGTATGGATCCTCCTTACTATTGCATGCAAACCCACTGAAAGTAATCAGCATCTTCATTTTTGTGTTGATAATGCATGCAATATCTTCGTTATGTAGTTGAAGGTTCTTTAAGCTCTTCTGGAAAGAAAAAGAAACCAGAAAGCAAGCTGAATCCGGGTGGATTAAAGAATTCAACTTCTCATGAGAAAGTTGGGGATTCAAGAATAGCGACCCTCTGAATCCCTTGTATCTTGTAAACTCCTGTAAACCTTACGCAATGGTAGTAAAATCACTTCCAACTTAGAGTAGCTGATGTATTTTCAGTCCTAAACACCTGCTGAATGTAGATAACACATTTTGTAAACCTATTTGTTGGGAATGGCACACAATAGTGACACCACAACAGGTTAGACTTAGAGAATAGCGCGAGCTGAGTAGCTCTCTGCTACCAACCTGTTCTTGTCATTCCCAGATTGCTGTATCCTTCCTGCTACATTTGCCTTGTTTGAGTTTTGAAATGTACGTTTTCGTTCAAAGATGTCAAGTCTTACGGTACTTGGCATTTCTTACCCACAATGACGTGTTAAAAAAGACGAAAAACCGGTAACTGGACTGAAACCAATGTTTAACCAGTCCCAATTAACAATTAAACCGGGTTTCCTATTTTAGTTAACTGACCCGGTTGAACACTTTATCCCACATTATTCATCCATTGTTGGTTCATTCTTGATGCACTTATTCCATCTTTTTGCCATACCGTACACATTAAAGGCCAACCACAACGAGCACAAAGGAAAAGAAGGCCATTTGTAGACTCTGGCCTTTTTTTCCCAAAACAACTTTTGGATCTGGAGATCTTGAGGTCCATACTAAAGAATTAATCAATTCTGGGGACCCCAAAAGTGTCGGCAGAGAACAGATAGATGCAAAACCAACTGGCACTAGCAGCCTAGATCCAATAGTAAGTTCCCTTCATTTTCAGCAAAATGATACATCAATTTTCTTATCAGTCTTGAATTCTTGATATTTTGGAACTAAGCTCCCACCTCTGAGTGATCCATAATGGGTTATAACTGATTGGACATTGACTCCTTCCTAAATTCTTGAGTATTATAGATCAATAATCGTTTTATTTGTCGGTCGATTTACTATTCTCTTCTTAAACGTGGTGGCAGTAGTAGTATAATCTATGATGGCATTGTTGACTTAAACGGCCAATCAATTTATCAGATCAGGGCCACACTGATGAAGTATTGACTATTGACAAGAGCATAGCAAATTTGAGTCTTCACTTGTTGTTAGCCACCGACATAAAAATGATTTACTCGAGAAATGTCAAATAATAAATGTCAAATAATGTCTTATGGTATTACCCATTAAAAGAGTCAGATTTCTAAAACTAGAACGTTTTTAATGGACTGAGTGAACTAAATGTATAGGATGTTCTAAAACAGGGTCTTTGTTTTCTGCACATAATTATATTAGAATCCATGCAAATTTTTGGACATAAGTAGACTCACATTACTGACAATGGTAAATGTAGCCGTTTTTCACTGTGGATAGTAGTAGATCCGTTCTCCAAGAAAACAGAAATCTAGATAATCTAAAGTCAAACAAACCCAAATCGAAATCGGTGGAAATAAGATTTCAGGCCCTAAAAACAAGGTAGCAAGAAATGTTTTTTTTAATCATTTGCTGTCTGAAGTGGATGGAATCAACCAAACTGCCAAGTTAAAAAAGACTGGAAAAACGGAATAGAATGACCCTTTCAATGGCGGATGATTCAGATTGAGGCGGATAAAACAATGGTAATAAAACTTCCAACAAAAACAAAAGGTCGAGTCTTTCCTTTTCCCTCTTCCTTCCATTTGCCACTCTTTCACCCTCCCCACACCGTAAAGTACACTTTGTACCTCCCACTGTTGGCCTTGGTTCTAGATTGAAGATTCCCAAACTTTACACCCTTGTTTTGGTGGCCCAACAAGGGGAATTAAGGCTCTGTTCTCTTGTGGCTTTGGTAGAGAATCATCATTTTTTTTTTCCAAAACTTTACACAAAGAAACAACTTTACTTTTTCAACAATTTAAAATTAAAATTTTAAAATTCTCTCTAAATACCTACTCACATAAATTTAAAAAAAAACACAATCATTACACTTTTTTATCTCTCATCTACACAATTTCCCAAAAAAAACTTCCCTCCAAAAAAAAAACTTCCCTCTAATAAAATTTCCTCTACCAAAGCCACAAGAGAACAGTAATGATTATTGTAGTCATCCCTTGAAACGCTATTTCTAGTATCGTTTTACATTTACACACAAAAAACACAATACAAGATTCAAAAATCCCATTTTGAAAAACAATTATGGGATCTACTTATTTTACTCTATTCACTATTATGTCACTCTTTTACTCTCGCAATCATCATTTATAGCAATGGGCGAGAGAAAGATCTCTTCTTGTTAGTAAAGCTGTTTTGCTGCTTTTAGTCAGGGGTAACCATTCAGTAGAAAGATCTCTCCCTGGTTCTCTCCATTTTTGCTTGGGTAACGGCAACATTGCTTTTGAATTCATACTTCATTTTGTTTGTTTGCTCCAATCCGTATATTTCTTCCTGGCTGTAGTAAAGTTGTTTCCTTTTTGAATTAGAAATGAGGAACTGATTTGATATATTTTTTTCCAGCTGAAGTGATTTGATATATTTTTTTTCAGCTGAAATGCTTACTTTATACTGAACTCATTTGCTGAACTGGAACAAATCTGCTTAAACTTACTTGTGCCATATGTGAATTAAAGCTTATTGGTATGGATCTCAGTCTTTATCACTCTGCCACTGTTTAGGAAATAAATTTAAAGAAGTTTAATGTATCTTTAGATTTTGGGATGTGGCTTGATAAGTTCTGGGTTAATCTTTCATTATGTGTAATTACTTTTTCTCCTGATTATAGTGTTAGGATGGGTCATAGGGAAAAGGGAATAACTTTTTTGGCTATTTTAGTCTTGTTAATGAATGATTTACCAGATAATAGCTCAGGTTTTGAAGGGGAGGAATCAGTATTGCAGTTACTTGATTTTCAGTAGTGCTTTCATGTCTCTGAGCATGCATCTTTCTGTGGATTATAATGTATATATTTTTGTTCTCTCTCAGAAAAAAAAAAAAAGAAAAAAGAAAAAAAGAAAGAAAGGATAAATGTTTTGAAATTTCTGGTGGAAATGTTCTTTAGGATGCTCAACTAGTCACCTGTAGTATCTGGAAATCAATAATGAACAGGAAAAGCTATCTGAGTATAGTTTTAGTTTAGTAGAACAGGGACAAATTACGGGTACTTGAATGCTACCTGTGGAATTTTTATTTGCATATTGTCATAATTTCTTAAGCATTCTATGCAGTTTAAACCTGAGTGATTCACTGCATAGTTTTGTTCTTAAATGACTTAAATTTGGGACACTGCTAATTTTCCCGCCTCCCTCAACTTCAGTTTCATAGCTAAATATTCATGATACCTCAAATTATAGCTGTAAAGCACATTTTCATGATTACCAGTTTCAGCTGAGAAAGTTGTTTCAACTAAATCTCTTTTGATTTATTTACATCTTGCAAAAAGAGAACTCTTATGTGTTAAAGATGTGAATTTTCTCTTATGTTGAGAAGATTGAAATGGTATTTGTCCATTTTATTTTTCATTTTCCAATCATGTGGGAACATCATAATTTGTAAACATATTGGTTTAGCATCTTGCTTTTAGTTGGATATTTATGCTTCTTGACCTTGCTGTCTGCTCAATTCCATTTCCCATCATCTTTAAATAAAAGAACAAGTCTTTCTGAGATATACTTTTTACTCCCTAAGAGATTGCACCTTGCATTATTGAGGAACTCAATGTGCCAAGATTGAACTATATGCAAACAACAGATAAGGAACAACAATCTAAACAAAACCAATGGAGAAGGACTCTTTTGCTTTGAAGCAACTTATTTACATTTTTATGATGCTGCACTTGCTATTTTGCTTTCTTTGTACTGATGACATTATGCCACGGCATATGTCTATTCTAACTCTCCACCATTACAGGGAGCGTTTTGGGTGCTTCGTCAGTCAAAGTATGGCGTCTAAGAATCACTTATCAGCAGGGAATAGAGCACGGAGTCCTGTATCTATATTTGTTGTACTTGGTTTGTGCTGTTTCTTTTACTTACTGGGCACATGGCAAAAAAGTGGTTTTGGCAAAGGAGATAGATTAGCAATGGAAATGACCAAGCTCGCAGACTGCTTTCAATCTCCTACCTTGGACTTTGAACCACATCATGTTCAAGAGTCACCTGTTGAATCTTCTGAACCAAAAGCTAAAGTATTCAAGCCATGTGATGTTCGATATACTGATTATACTCCCTGCCAGGAACAAGACCGGGCAATGACATTCCCACGGGAGAATATGATATATAGGGAAAGGCATTGTCCTCCAGTAGAAGAGAAGTTACGTTGTCTTATCCCACCTCCCAAAGGATGGACAACTCCATTTCCCTGGCCAAAAGGCCGTGACTATGTACATTATGCTAACGTTCCTTACAAAAGCTTGGCAGTCGAGAAAGCTGTCCAGAACTGGGTACAGTTTGAGGGTAATGTGTTCAAATTTCCAGGAGGTGGAACAATGTTCCCTCATGGTGCTGATGCATATATTGATGAACTAGCAACAGTGATTCCAATTAACAATGGGTCCATTCGCACAGCATTAGACACTGGCTGTGGAGTAAGTAGTTTTTTTCCTTTCGCTATATCAAAATTATCATTTGCGCGATTCTATTCCCATTCCATGTCATGAATGCAGATCAAGTTATTTGTTGAAAGCCAGTGTCTTTATCTTTCAATCACCTTTTCCTTCCCCTGAAAGAAGCACTTGCATGCAAAAAATAAAATAAAATGTTAGAATTCTCAAGTCCAATTCTTCTGATGCTGTAATAGTGCTAAGATTCAGATTACAGTGTCTGAATGTCACCTACTTTTGTCAGTCTATAGTGTGTTCCCATGTCATTGGACTATAAGCATCTGGTATCCACCCATCATTGCGGCATCTTTTTTTTTTCTCCTTTAAACTTAGTCTTTTATATTTCATGACTGTAGTACAACAGTGCCATGTTCAGAATTAGTTGAATTGTCTGATGTTTTGGAGTGCTAAGTTTCGCTTCTAAGTTAGTTACATTCATCCTGATAGGTTGCAAGCTGGGGTGCTTACTTGTTAAAGAGGAAGGTGTTGCCCATGTCATTTGCACCAAGGGACAATCATGAAGCGCAAGTGCAATTTGCATTGGAGAGAGGTGTGCCTGCTATTATTGGGGTTCTGGGATCAATAAAGCTTGCATACCCATCAAGAGCATTTGATATGGCTCAATGTTCTCGATGTTTGATACCCTGGACAGAAAATGGTATGTAACAGAAAATTGCAGCCTTACACATGGTGGGGCTGTACTCCTTGGTTAATTGTAGCCTCTTCTGCTGGAGTCTATAGTAATTGAGTCTGTGACATGTCTCATTGTAATGAAACTTTTTAGAAGAAAAGTTTCCCATAATATTAGTTTTATAATCTAATGACTAAAGAAAAAAAAAAGGTGGGCAATATTAGATTCATTCTTTACCAGAAAAGATGAAGTGTGGAAGTTGTAGGGAAATTTCTGTCTTTACTAAAAGATTGTGATATTACCTTTTAATCTATATCTGTAGTCTGTGACCCTGAATCTCGTGACTGTATTTGCAGATGGTATGTATTTAATGGAAGTTGATAGAGTTCTCAGACCTGGTGGCTACTGGATCTTGTCTGGTCCTCCGATTAACTGGAAGACCTACTACAAGACCTGGAAAAGGACTAAGGAGGATCTCAAAGCTGAACAGACAAAGATTGAGAAGCTAGCTGAACTTCTTTGCTGGGAGAAAAAGTATGAGAAGGGAGATATTGCCATTTGGAGGAAAAAAGTAAATTCCCAATCCTGCCAGAGAAAGTCAGCCAATATGTGTGAATCCGTAGATGCTGATGATGTGTGGTGAGACAAAGTTCAGCTTTTTCTTCTTCTTTTTCCCGAAATTCTCACTTACAGGCTTCTAGCTTATCATGTTCTGATGCTCCATTATTTTGCCCAAGTTACTCTGAATTGCCCTAAGTCATCAAACCTCAGAAAAATGAAAAGTATTGATTTTGCTGATGATCTTTGATAGGATAGTCTCAAAATTTGATAGGATAATGATTCCTGGCACACATTTTAATCAATGAAAAAGAGAAAAAAAAAAAATGCATATCTGGATGGTCAACTGTGGGTTCATATGCTTGTACTTGAAAAGGTGGCAATCTAGATGAAAGGCCTTCAGTAGACTGAAGACAAATACTTCTCGAAAATCTCTTTTACCTACTTTACTTCCTTTGCTTGCTACGAACTGAGAGATGCATATTTATTGAGCCATCGTCTATTGAGTTAAATGGCCACTAATAGAGATCATATCTGAATGTCTGTTTCAATGCATGAGATGATATTTATTGAGCCATCTTCTATTGAGTTAGTTTCCCATAGAAAGAGATTATATCTGAATGTCGATTTCAAGGCAGAGTTTAACCTTCTAAAAAGTTGAGTTGGAGGCTCTGTTAGTGATGCTTGACAGATGGTCATAGCTCCTCTATTTTCAAATAACACAGCATTTTATGGTGAAATCTGAGGCAAAAGTTGACCTATTATTTGCCGAAGCATCAGTCCATGCAACTTTTGTTTTAGGGGCATACTATTTGCAGGCACTTTTTTACTATTCACAGGCACATTTTTCTGTGAATAGTCTATTTTACCTTTTACGTATAAACAATGTTGATCAAACGGAATTGTTATTTGTTGTAGGCACATCTCAATGTAAATGACAAAATCCTGCAAAAGGGATTTTGATTTGTATGAATTTTATCCGTTTTGGCCAATTTTTTTGCTTATTTTTTTCTTCAAACCGAACAGCTACACGAGAATAGTTTGAGGGAGAAGATTGCAAGAAATGTTATTTTTAAATATCCAAGGGTATTTTAGACTTTTCACAAGAAAATGTGCCTGTGAATAGTAAAAATGTGCCTGCAAATAACAATTCCGTTGTTTTAAATCTTAGCTATAAAAACTGATAAGTACTCACCAACTTGTCATTTTTCCTTGACTAAAGTCTGAATCTCCAATGTATATAGGTTGGTGAAGTAATCTTTTCTTAGTCATCTAACCAATTATGAAAAGTGAACGACTGTTTGCTGTTATTTTATATCTCTTAACCTCCTATTAATGATTTATAGGTATAAGAAAATGGAAGCATGCGTAACTCCTTGGCCTGAAGTTGAAACCACCACTGAAGTGGCTGGTGGACAGTTGCAGAAATTCCCAGCTAGGCTTTTTGCAGTTCCTCCCCTAGTAGCCAATTCAATGGTACCAGGGGTCACTGTTGAATCTTTTGAAACTGACAACAAAACATGGAAGAAACATGTAAATGCCTACAAGAACATAAACAGGCTACTTGGCACCACAAGATATCGAAACATATTGGATATGAATGCCGGGCTTGGAAGTTTTTCTGCAGCTTTAGACTCATCAAAATTGTGGGTAATGAATGTTGTGCCCACTATTGCTCCGAACACTCTTGGTGTCGTGTATGAGAGAGGCCTGATCGGCATATATCATGACTGGTACTTCCCCTCTTTCCTGTATACTCAACAATGCTAGTTTCTGTAATTATATTACGTCTCTCCACATAATCTTTCTTTTTTAATTGATACTTTAGTGCAAGCTAATACGTTTCCCGATTCTTCTTCATAATCTACAATGTAACTTAAAATGGTTCATTGTTGATCAATGTTGAATTTATTGTCTGTGATCCTTCACGATGATGTTGAATACAATACTGACTTATTGGTACGCCATTTCTGTTCTCTTACAATGTTCAGGTGTGAAGGCTTCTCGACTTACCCTAGGACGTATGATCTCATTCATGCTAGTGGCTTATTCACCCTGTACGAGGACAAGTAAGGTTTCTGTCCCTAGCTGGAATGCCAACGCCTACATCTCTAATTCTATGGTTTTACAGTTTGCTTAAAACTGACTAACCTGCAATCTTTATCCGTGCCTATTATATTTCTTTGGGAAAGCATACGAAATCTGTTGGGAAATCCGAATATTCCACCTATATTATCCTGTTTGATGCTTATCATGAAGCTTAAGGACAGGTGGTACCTAAGACATAACTCTGGTTGACCTAATCAAGGAAAAAACTTAGGCCCTGTTCGTTTGCATGTTTTCAAAAACATGTTTTTAGAGTTTTGCTTTATACTAATATCTCATCTTTCTCGTTACATATTTTTATATTTCCAATATACTTTATCATTTAAGAATCATTCTCGAAACCATGTTTTGAAAACATGTTTTCAAAACTCTTCAAAACGAACAAGGCCTCAAGTTGCATAGATTTTACTTAAGCAAATGTTAAAACCTGCTTGCTCTTTTAGGAACAATGAATGTGAATGGAGCTTAACTATCAAATTCTTTCATGTAACCGAATCACGTTATTGATTCTCCGAGTAAATTACCTGAGATGTTAAAGACAACCTTTCAAGTCCTCTTAAACTTGCTGAAATGTGATCTAACAGGTGTGAATTTGAAGATATTCTTCTTGAAATGGACCGTCTGTTAAGGCCCGAAGGCACGGTCTTTATCCGAGATGGAGTTGATGTCCTGAATGAGGTGAGGAAAATTGCAGGAGGTATGAGATGGGATATAAAACTGGTGGATCATGAAGATGGACCACTTGTGCCCGAAAAGATATTCGTTGCAGTCAAGCAATACTGGGTTGGCAGCACTGGTAATAGCACAACCGATGATGAATAAGCTATACGCATCCTTGAATATACAAGGAAAATCAACGGCTACTGCAACGCTCAAACTAAGCGGCTGTGGCTCGAGAAGTTTTATATCTGTACACGTGAATATTGGACAGGTAGGTTTACTCAGTGCAACTGTTAGTCTTAGAGCTGTCCTTTTCTTCGCGGGTTGCATGGTTAAATGTTCTCGTACGCTACGATGTGTTGAGGGTGTGGCTGAATCAATGGCAACATCCCTTTTAAACGATAGAAAGGCAAGAATTGCCTATGTAACAATAACAATGTTGATGTCAATGGCTTAAGCTGAAATGGCTAGAACTTCTTTATCTATTGTTGTTTGTCTACCTTCATTTCAAGAAGTGATATCATACTATACTGGTCTCTCCGTCCCACAGAAAGAGTCACATTTCTAATGCTGTTTTCGATAAATACAACTCTTTCTGTGAGACGGAGGGAGTACTTTGTATGATCAGATTACCTTTTCTGCGAACTTCTTCAAGAGGTTTCCAATCAAGATCTGAGCTGAGATGCAAATGTTTTACTTATGGTCATTTGGGAATGTCAAGGCCATGAAGTCCTTAATTGATGGGCTAGCCTATCACCATGGGCTTGGTCTTCTTGAATCCATTGGGCTCATCCCTGACAAGCTATCCACATGCCATAATTTGTGTCTTTTGTTCTTTTTTATTACCAAACTTGGGAAATTTTTGCTTTTGGAAATAAATTTTGTTTTGGAGGGTTTATGAGAAATTGTGTACGAGAGAGATAAAAAAAGTGTAATGATTATATTATTTTTTGAATTTATATGAGTGAAAATTTAGAGAGAATTTTAAATTTTGAATTTAGTAGAAAATGAGATTGTTTCTTTATGTAAAATTTTGGAGCAACAAGTGATGAATATCTTGGAATAGAATGGAAAGGAACAGAGCGTGAGTTACTGAAGGTTTTTTTAAAAAATGGGCTATACAAACTATACACAATACACCAGATTCTACATGATATTTCAGCATCTAAACCATGATTGCAATACATTCAGCGTTACACACAATACATCAAATGTTAAAATCAATACGCGTGTTTTTATAACATACACATAATACTTTTTAAAGCTAAACTCGATAGTTAGGCGTTTAGCCGTCCAACCCGTTCGAATGCAAATTTTTGCATTTCTTAAATGAGCATAATCACAATATTCTTTTAAATATATAGAAAATGAGTTTTTTTTTTTTTTTTGATAGACTTACAAATGAAGTGGTGCATGTGAAACAAATTGATGCATTGAGTATTGTGATGATTAGGTAAAGAAACGATTGAGGCCAAACAAATTTCAAGATTAGTATCCTTTTGTAAAGTGTTTCAATAGTTTCATGATTAGGGGTACTGAGGCAACCAAACGTAGCTTTAAACTGAAAAAAAAAAAAAAAAAAAGAGAGAGAGAAAAGTGTATTTATAATATTATCTATACTTTTATGGTGTGCCATAATGTTAAAATACGTGTCTTGTTATTTTATTTTATTTTTTATTTTTTTTTGCGTGATTGTAATACAAATATGATGCACTAAAAATGGGATAGCAGCATAATTTACAAAATCGCAATCCTACATGAGATCGATTTGGGTGTAGGATTAGTATCGATAGGATCATAAGATCCTACACAAAATGTGCATGTGCAAAATTAATGATATAAAAGCTACTCTTATTTGAATCATTTTTAAAAAATTTATAGGATCGGATAGAATCGAAAGTATGATCGATTTGGTGTTTTGGGATGTGTACAATCCTACGACCCTACGATACGTATCGTGATATTGCAAACTATGGATGGAAGATCCTGCCTAAAAAAGTAGTGCCCGAATGTAATTAAGAGGAGTCCCAATATGATATTCACAATTACAACAAACTGGATAGGGCTGGCAATTCTTACCATGTTCGAGTTAGCGGGTTCTCGTGTTGACACTCTCTAACCTTAACTTTACTAGTTTAATTATTCATGTTATTCGTTTCGGCTTATTAAACCTGGTCGTGAACCCTCCAAAACTCAACCCTAATCCATTTATCATGTTGGGTTCATATTTTGGGTCCGTGTTGTATTATAAATTTATGTGTCTGTTTTCACAGGTATGGGTTAGCAAGCAGGTTCTTTATGTCAACATTTTCAATTTTAACCTTATTATTTAATTATTCGAATGAATGTTCTAACTCTAGCATTATCTGTTTATATATGCGGCGGCGACAGACCACATGATCATAAAGATAAAGTGATGATCAAAAAATCTGATGATCAGTTGTACCAAAATTGATTTGCAATTTGTGAAGTAAAATTGGCCAGGACAGCAAAGAAGGCTTCCACTTTTATGAAAACTCCTAAAGTGCATTTGCAGTGTTTGACGTAAGTGAAAGGAAACTGAACCAACAAAACTGCTCCTGTTTCCTCAAAACAGGAGAAAAAAACAGCAAAACCATGGGCTCTCAAAACTGATTTTTTTTAAACCCGTCACTATAATGTATCTATTAGATATGAGGTAGTGACAGGAGGGAAAGAACAGAGTTGGAGAGCTTCCTGTAGAATCGTGTTAGCCTGCACTCTAAATAGGCTGTACTAGTAGAGACATGAATCAAACTTTCGATACAGAGTGACCATTTCTGTATCACAACCGTTGGGACACTATAATGTATCTATTAGATATGAGGTAGTGACAGGAGGGAAAGAACAGAGTTGGAGAGTTTCCTGTAGAATCGTGTCAGCCTGCATTCTAAATAGGCTGTACTAGTAGAGACATGAATCAAACTTTCGATACAGAGTGACCATTTATGTATCATAACCGTTGGGACACTGACTCATTCCTAACTAATTTTTGTTGATTAGTACTGTTTTTCGTGTGTGTAATATATGAAACATATTGATCCACGAGGTCCATCACTGTAGGTAAATGTTACTGGTCCACCAACTACACAACTATAGCTGCTTAGTTGATTAAGAATATATTGTTTCTCAGATATTGACAAAACTTCATCATGTAGCTATTCAATCGTTTCAATCAATTGATTTTTCTTTTATTTTAAAAAAAATGAGGTTACTACATTTTACAGTTAGCGAGGTTCAAACCCTTAAATTTTATGATTAATGTATAAAGTACAATCGTCGTATCACTGGCTGAAACCCTAAATGAATATAATGTGTTCGGAATACATAATATTATCTCAATGTGTTTGATAACAGTTTGTTAAGATGATCGATCTCACAAACCTTGGGTATAGTTTTTATTTCGTATGTTTAGTGTTTCAAAATAAGAAATGGGAATGTATAAATGTGTGTTACGAACATATAATTTTTTTTTTATAAAAAAAATAGAAGCCTCGAGAAGGATACGAGAGAGTAATGATTGAGTTTTGCGACGTTAATGTCACGAGTTCAAATTGTAAGGTTAAAAAAGACAAAAAATAGAAGTTTATCCAACTGCAGCCCGTCAATGCTAATTTGCATCTAAGAAAAGATATTCGATCAAAATTAGAGAAACGATGTAGATTTAAGATAAAATTACACAATTTTATTAAATATTTTGAAGTAAAACAACATAATCTTAAAGAATTACATTATTTTACTAATTTAGACATAATAATTAGATCAAATATCTTAGATAAGTGATCTAACCTCGCATCAAATTACCGTAAGTGTGTAACTATTGAATTTGGCAACAAAGACTATTTTGTTGCAAACAAGGGCAAACGTGGGACAACGATGGCTGACAAGATTACTATGGAGACCTTATTAATTAATTAATTAAATTTGTCGATTAACTAAATTTGTTCTTGTTGGTGTGGCACAACAACAACCCTAATTTGATTAACACACGTAATACTTCCACGTCAACTTACAAAGAATCAGTATTTTGTAAGATTTTGTTATCCTAATGAAGTTATATTTTTATTTTTTACCTTCCATTATCCTTATCAATATTATATTCTAGATAATTAATTCATAGTTAAAAGTAAGCGCATAAAATAAACGGTGATAAATTACTTATTTTATATGCAGTTTAATTTGTTTAAATTCATAAAGACTTGTACTTTTTACAAATTGGAGTACTCTTTTAACGCAAAAACTTATACCCGTCTAATGACGGCGAGCGTATCGAATTTTGCCTTTGAGGTATTGCGGTTAAGGTATGAATTCAGACTTTCATGTATCGCATACCGAATTGAACATTTGATCAATGTATCGAGTTTAATTTGCTGCTAATGTATCACAAATATGAGTATGGCCTACGATATATCATAGTTATTGTTAAAACAATAAGTATTGATGAAAACATACATATCAAGTGTATATAGTTTCTGATGTATATATTGTGCCTTGGGGTGGCAAAAAAAACTCATTAATCCAAAAACCGCCCAAATTCATTAGGTTTTAACCCAATAAAACCCACCAAAAAAATAATGGGCCAGGTAGGCTTGGGCTAAATATGTAATTGGCGGGTTTAGGGTAGCCCATTGGGTACCCTAAAACCCGCCAATCATGGGTACCAAAAATATCCATCCAAAACTACCCTTAAAAATATAAACAAAAACTCAACAACTTACCTATTTTAGTGGGCACATTTTTTTTTTTCTTCTTCAAACTTATTTTTTCTTTTTCCTTATTTTTCGTGTCCTACAATTACTTTGCGTTTTTTTCCCCATTTATTCTTTTATAATATTTTTAAATTACCTACTTATAAATACTAATTCAAAATTCATTCGAGTTCTAAGTCGAGTTCAGGCTCGGGTTTCGGGATGGTTTGGGTTTGGGTTTGAGTTCAGGCCGGGCCAGGCCGATTTAGTTCGGGCCCAATTGAGGCCCATGGTTATGGGCCAATTTTTGGCCGGGTCCAGTTTTGGGTCCAATTCGGGCCCATGGTTCAGGCCCAATTCTGGGCATGTTTTTGGCCGGGTCCAGTTTCGGGCCTCGGGCTGGGGTCGGGGCATGTTCGGGTTTATATAAATATAAAAAAATTAAAAATTGTGTTTGGACAAAAAAAATTGCACACGATTAAATATAAAAGTATACATTATATAATATTTTAAATTTTAGAATAGATTCGAAAAATTAAAATTCGCTAAAAAAAAAGAATTAAAATGAAATTAAAAAACTTTGAAAAAAATTATTAATAAACCATTAAATAAGCCTTACATTTTTGTATAATAGGTATTATGGGTACTCATAGCTACCCATTACCCATTTGAATTAAGATCATTAATTAACTTAATACCCATTTAATACCCGCCCGTTTGACATCCCTAATCGTGCGTATACAATTTATTTAGTTTGTCTAATGTAATTTGTGGTTAACTTCATGCTATAGGACTATTGCGTCTAGATTATGTTAGTTATCATTCCCGTATTTAGTTCATGAGCACACACGTTTTTTTCATTATTTAAGGTGATGAAATTTCGTCTCGCAACCATTAACATCTTTATTTTTATTTTTTGACATAATTTCGCTCACTTAATTTGTTTCAAAAGGTTGAGCAAACACGTTAATTTGTCGCAAAAAGTTGTCTCTTCTCCATAATATACGAGGTAAAGTTTTATGTTTTCCTCCACCCTTTATAATTTCTTTTTTTTTTTTTTGGATTAATTCAAAGTTAATTAAACAGATTAGTGACACAAATATTGGTCTCTAATTAAAAAACGTAATTTGCTGTCAACTTAGATTTGACAGAACTAGCTATATTGTTTTTGTATTAACACAATCATCACTTCCATAGATATTGTACAATGAAAATAATCTGGGTACGGCTCCAACCAAATCTCAGTTTGTCAAATGCTGAAAAAAGAATTGAATAACTTCCACCGATTATATTAGGAGGGAATCTCCTATCTAATCTTTTGATACTCGGGCATGCGATATTTTCGTCCATAAATTCGATATGCATGTTTTTTTTTACTACATACTATAATTTTGTTGTTTTAATATAACCGCAATATTGTAATAGTTAATTAATTTCAATATGTATGAGACTAAATTTAATACTTCAGCGTGTAAAAAACAATATGCGTGTCTTAAAAACACGTGTTGCTTGTTGTTTTAACATACAAACGATATTTCAAAAGTTAAATTCAATACTTTAGTACTTAAAAATAATACACGTGTTTTGAAAACACACGATATTTGTTGTTATAAAATACACACCATATTTTAGAGGTTGAACTCAATGCTACCTAAAAATGGTACGCGATATTTCAATACTGAAATTCAAAATATGCAATATTTCAGAAGTTAAACTCGACACTTACATCGTTAAACCATTAGACACGTCGAATACAAGTTTTTGCGCGATATTAGATGAATAACACCCAATTACCCTCTACACTTCAGATCCTGGCTAGACTGGCGAACTAAAGGAAAAACGTCCAAAATTAATGTCGCATTAGAGTGACGCGCCACGAACTGAATGAGTTATAGTAATATTTGTAACTACAAAAGACAAAAATCTCTAAATATTTTGTAAATTTAGATTGTTTTTTTCCTTGTCAATTGTACTTGAACTCTAATCAACATGATAACTAAGTTTTTATATATAACAAATATAGAGGAAAACTGTCGGTAACACAAAAGTACAATTAAGGTCGAAGGGGTAAAGCTGTACATTTTTCTACTTTTTTGAATTCAGTACTATTTCATTGTCCTATTATCTATTATACTGAAGGCAGTGGGCTATATGGAGGGGAAGAACGAAATTGGGAAGTAGCTTGTAGAGTCCTGTCAACCTGCGCTCTAAATAAGTAGAACTGACAGAGGTAGTAATCGAACCCCGATCTGTGTGTGGCAATCGTTGTAGCACTCGGTCGTTCCTATCTGTGCATTTAATATATTCATGATGGGTTGCCTAAATATTATTTCCTGTTTGGAGTTTGGAATAGCTTTAAAGGTGCAAAACATGCTTCGCCAATTTTGTTTTGTTTTGTTTAAATGTACAAAACATGCTTCGCCAATAGCTTTAAATGTACAAAAAATATTATAAAATTAGAAATGCATCTAAAACCTGGTTTTGAGATGCATTCCACACAGGGCCTCAAAAAGTATTATAAAATTAGAAATGCATCTCAAAACTACTCGGGCCCTGTGTGGAATGCATCTCAAAACATGGTTTGGAGATGCATTTCTAATTTTATAATACTTTTTCGTTATTCCCAATAAATTTTTTTACATTTCCAATACATTTTTTTATATTTTTAATAAATCTTTTAATATTATAAAATTAAAATAATTTTCAAAATATGATTTTGAGAATCATACCACACAGAAGCACCTAAGGATCGAATTTCCATTTGTTTTCTTTTCTAGTACGTAATCATCGGTAGAAATGGTCCTGTTCTATTCAATACGTGCCAATTCTTTTGTCTTTGCTTCGATATTTAAGATAGTGTCTTTGGCTTTTTGTTGTTGTTTTTTTTTTTAAAATGGAATAGAGTACGATAAGGTGTATGGCGCAACACAACCTAGCTAGGACGAGTTCCGAACGTCACCACGTGGTGCCTGTAAATTTAACGGGGGTGACTCTCTAATTGGATTCCAAAACTTAACTCCATATAAATTTTGAGTAATTTACATGTAGTAATGAGAAGGTTTGACCACAATCACTAGTGTTTTGATTGAACAAGAGTTTATTGAGTCTCTAAGTTTGCCAAACCCACATATACGAGATATTTTATCAAATGATTTATATTAAATTACTTATATATCACGCTTTAAATCGATCTTCTATTACATTTTGTGATATACGTTATTCATGCGTAATAATAAAAAAATAAAATAAACACTATGTCTTGTGTTGTAGATCAAGTAGGTTGGATGAATATTGCATATTGGTTTTCTTAAAATCAAATCACATTAACCTTCCTAATTAACCTCGTACTAAAGTCAACAGATTTTAGGGACATGACGAAAAACATCAACAAGAGGTTACCTAACATATGTTAATTTCACCATCATGTTAATTCTTTCTTGGGTTATAAGTTAATTAATTGCAAAACATATAAACCAAATACAACAATATTAATTTAACTTTTGTAGCCTGGACCCGCACATGGCTTGCAATTCCTAGATTTTAAACTTTTCAAATTGTTTATTAATAAAAGACAGTTTACATTCTCTCTTTCTTTTTTTTCTTTTTCTTTTTCTCCTTTTTTTTTTCTTTTAAACATTTTAACTATTACAGAATCATATTTATTACATTAGGAGTTTGAGAGAATGAATAAAGAAACTGGGTAAAATAAAAATAATCGAAAAATGTTGAAAGGCGAATTGATTAGTTTTATTTGGGAATGAAAAATTGCATAAAAATGTGTGCAATTGATTGTAACAACCAATAATTAGATTTATCCAACACCAAGATGACCAGAATATCAAATCATTATTTGTGTTTTGGCTCTTTTCAGCAACATATTTCACCGAGCCCTCCAACTCTCTCTTCTACCCTTATTAACCGTATATATTTGATTGTTAAAATTTTTTCTTACAATATGTTTAACTGTCAAAATTCATACGTTAGATTCTTCAAAAAATTTTAAATGTACTTTTTGATTCCACATTTATATA
The DNA here is from genome assembly GCA_016801395.1 of Leptodermis oblonga. Lineage (NCBI taxonomy): Eukaryota > Viridiplantae > Streptophyta > Magnoliopsida > Gentianales > Rubiaceae > Leptodermis > Leptodermis oblonga. The sequence goes on from CM028757.1 coordinate 5,228,615, forward strand.
TATATATATATATTTATATATTTATTGGAATCAATTTGAAAGGGAAGCTGACAAGTGAATAAATCAAAATATGGCAGAATGCAAAATTAAATAGTTACCAAGCTTTGTCCCATCATTATTTTCAGTAATAAAAAACTTCATTTTCAGTGAATTTATTAATCTTGGAGGAATATTCTCTTTTGAATCTATGTTTCTTGAGTTTTAATCCAACAAGTCCACGTTAAATCCAGCAAGGTTTGTGATCAATCCATGGTTTTTTTTTTTTGTTGAGAAAATTACATATTTGGTCTCTAAGATTTCATTAAATTACGCACTCGATCCCTATACTTTTAAAAATAATCCTTTAGAGATATAGTTCGAGCAAGATTCCAAAAGTCATTTGTCACAAACTATAGAGATCTTGTGTATTTTTTTTTTCTTAAAAAAAGAAAAACTTTATTGTAGGGTAAAATGAAGCCAAGAATTTCCTTGCTTCTATGTAATTAATTAAATTTTTTTTTGATAAAAGTAATTAATTAGTTGGTTAAATCAGTTTATTGGTTCTTTAATTTAGAAGGTTGTCTTCTTCTGCTTCCTTAATTTGAAAAACTTTCATCTTCGTCGCTCAACTTAAAAAGTAGTTTCTAAATGGCCTTTCGCTTGAGAGTTTTACAATACCTGAACTATTTTCAACTAGCACGTGAGTATTTTTAGACCAAGTTGTGGGACAAACAAAATGATTTATTAATTTTTTTTTCCATTTAATGATCTTGCTAATGTACATGAATCTCATATGCTAGTTGAAAACAAATAAAATATTACTAAAAATTAAGTGATAGAAATAATATAAATTATTTTTTAAGTTGGTCAGAAACGAAAACTTTTTTTAAATGAAGGACCACAAATAAACTATAGCCTAAATTAAGGGCCTCTTCGTTTGGAGTTTTTGCAAGCTGATTTTGCAAGATTGTGAATTTCATAAATTACTTTAAAACTCAAACCTCGTTTTTGACACAGGTTCAAAAGTATGTTTCCACAACATTATTTTAAAACTAAATTCTTTTTTCGAACCCCAAAAACTATTTTTCTCTAAACCCAAACCTTAAGGAAAAATCTTGTTTGCGGCATATACTATCTTACCAAACAAGATTTTGAAAAACTAATTTTCAAAATTCTTTTACTAAATATAATTTTTTTAAACAGTTTTTTCCCACATATTGGTTTGCTTATTTTGTTAAAAAATAATTTTGAAAATCTGTTTTTCAAAACGCCCTTAATACCTCTAACAAATGAAATGATTTAAAACCATTGAAAAACAAATGAAATGATTTCACCTAATTAGTTTGATGATTGAATAGTGTCTTGTTTCATTTTACTTTAGACAACTATATATTATATATATGAATGATTGAGCGGTTTGAAAATTGTGACATAATAGGTCGATCATCATAATGAAGTGGGGAGGCAAGTTAAAGTAATTGAATTAAAGGGGTGTAACCTCGTGAGACATGATACCACTATTTGATATTTTTCCAATCTTAGCCCTCAGTGTGCATTTGACATGGAAACGAAGGCATCTCATATTTATGAATGAATAAATTAAATTTTTTATTAAAAAAATTTTAAATTACCTTTTAAAAGATAAAACTTAAATTTCTATACATACCAAACATATGAATTTTAATTTTATGAATGAGATGATCATTCATCAATTTCCATTTACGCGCATATCGAAAAAAAGAAGAAGAAGAAAGAAGTTAGATCTAGCGAGGGACAATGCATGCCACTAATTAAAAACTCTATTCTGGCTAGGGCTCTTCTTTTGTACGTCTTCTACCCTACCTCCTCCACAAGTGTACTAGCTCCAAAAGAATGAGACAAACTAAACCATATGATGGAGATTTGAAATTTTGAATCCTTTTTACTTTGATGGTGCCGTTCCAATCTCAATCTGAACACGTACAATAGTAAAATACGATTCATATAATGGATTTACACGTAAGTTTGATTGGTAAAGAGTCATTAATGTTGGCGTTGTGTTTCAAACATGAGTTATGACGGCGATTTGAAATTTTGATCATATTTTTTTCACTTTGGTGTCGTTTCAATCTCGCCATCTGAATACGATATCAAAATACGATTCATATAATAGATCGGCACGTATTTTGGTGGATAAACGGTTGATTGTAGGTGTTATGTTCCAATCATCTTGTGCTATATATGCTAGTTCACCAACTCATGATCAAGACGCCTTGAATTAAATTTTATTTGTTTCTAATTAATGTTCCATGCACATTTTTCAACCCTACCCTCACAATTAAGTGATTAATTTGCACAAGAAGAAGATGCACTATTGTATACGTTACTTCCCTTTAATTGTCAAATCTGCTTACTGTTTACTTTCACTCAATTAATTAATTAAGGTTTCATAAAATGCTCACCGATTGATCACTAATTTGAATGGAGCGTGTAATAGTAACGTGATAACGATCTGTGATTGAGTATATAGTGGTCATACAATTTTTTTTTTTTAAAGAATATGTCCTATCAAGATTTTATATTAAATAATTGTATTTTTTAAACATAATAATCGATTAAGTGACTGGGGCTTTGGGGACACGTTGACCCTGAATGAGAAAAGAAAAAAAAAATATATATATATATATATAGGGGGGACATAAAGCCTTAGCTCAATACAAAAACAACAAGGAAAGAAATTAAACCTGAGGTAATTAAAGAAAGTTTCGGGCATCCAAACTAATCAAACCCCAAGTCCCATGCGGCAAGGAGGACGGACAAAAAACCTCGGACTGTAGAATAAGACTAGCCCTACGAGCAGAAAGATCCGTTACAACATTTGCTTCCCTGTATACATGTAGAAAAGAAAAAGTACGCAAGCTCTCTTTCAAGTTCACAATATTTATAAGAAACGTCATTCTAATGTGAATGGGAGAGAAAAAAAATTTTATTTCATATATTTATTGCACTTACCTTTTCAGCGAAACAGACTAATTACGATAAGAATAAGAAAATTTGGCTTAGAAAATTCTTACACATATATCGTCAAATTTATGTGTTGCATAACTCAATTTTGTACGGCAATTAGATAAAATAATTCCTTGTGTTTATACATAGTATGTCAACGACATTATATTTGAAAATCTACTATTGACACGTCATGGATCGCAATAGGAATTGGAAAAATATAAGCAGACATGTACCTGACTAGGCACATGCTAGAGTACTTGGATCATATAATGACATAATGAAGGTAGAAGGTGATTTCTACTTTTTAAGCATTTTCATTTTCTTCTTTGTCTTGTGGTTTAATTTTCCACAATATTTGTTCTCATCTTCTATAGAGGATTGCCGTGGTGGTAAGGGGTGAATCGATGAATCTTATAACTCTGAGGTCATTGATTCAAATCTTGCGATAAAAAAGGTAAAAAAGAATTACGTGAAAGTTTCAAATTGGTTTTTTTTTTTTTTGGAACTTAAAATTTGTTATTCAAGAGCAAAAGAATACAATACATAGAAACGCAAAATATAAAAAAAAAAATTAATGGAGACAATACATACATGCAGCAACTTTTTTTAATACTCCCCTTAAGAATCATTTTTGTGAGTATTCTAGTTATTATTGATTTACCCATACTTTATTTTAATTTGCTTAAGGTGGAATTCTGACTCTGCGACCTCTGCAAGAAGGTTCTTGTGTAACTGGACTTTACCACTGTACTATAAGTTATTCTCTGCATCTAAAAATTCATTTTTACAATAAAATTTTGTACCAATAAAAAGATAATGTGTCTATTTTTATACATTTTATACCTTTATTAATATAATAATATGTGATTCAATATCTATTCATAGTTCATACTTACAAAACAAAAGTATAAGTGGATAAAATAGTGTCAAATTACTTATGTTAGGTATTGTACTTTACCACTCATAAAATATTATAATCCCTCCGTTCCATAAGAAGATTTCACTTTGATAAATGTACAATTTATTATGAATGTTAAGGTACACCACCTAACATAAGTAATTTGACATAATTTATTCCATCAATATCCTTACTTGTTAAGTATGGACAAATTGTAAACGACACATGATTAGCTTAGTCATGGTAAGAGAAGTAAGAAATTTGAAAGTAGACTCTTCTAATGGAATGAAACCAACAAAGTATCATTTTTGAAGTGAACTCTTCTAATTCGCTCTTGTATCTATAAATGGTTGTCACTGTAATTTGGAGGTATTTGAGAATTTGATTCTAGGACCTCCTTAGTAAGCGCATGAAATCTTGATTCTTATCAAGTAATTATCAAGAAAGCTAGAAGAAGAAGAAGAAGAAAAAAAAAAACTCACGTGAGAAGACAAGAAAATTAACAATACATATTATAAGAAGAAAACAAAGAAAATTAATTATCTCCACCGAATGAAGATAAGAAGGGAAGCCGAAAAATGGTGTTAGGCTTTAAAAGAATTGAAAGGGATTTTTCCTTTGATAAAGAGAGAAGGTTAGGCACGATCTCTTTAATTTGAAGATGTTGAAGCAACTTTGTTCCTAGTATTAGAGAAAGTCATTGTAAATTTAATTGCTTTATCCGTACAAAGATAGAGGATATTGACTACTTAGCATATATAGCATTACTATAATGGCGGTGGAGCAAGATGAACCATGTATAATTGATGGTGGATCGGCAAGTTATAAGAGACAAATTGGAAAAGATAATATGGTGTTTGAAGAAAACACGTACTTGTAGTTCTTCAGAAAAATGATAGATTAGTATGGAAAATTTTATAGTGAATTCTCATCGCGGCTGATGTAACAGTTATATGGGAAAATATTATCCTTCCCGTCTTACTAAAAAGTAGGGGTGAATAAAAGGAAAACCGATCCGAATCCGCTCCAAACCGATCCGAATCCGAAGTTTCGGATCGGTTTCGGATTTTAATCCGGTGGCACGGTTTTGGATCGATTTTTATCCGAAACCGGTTTTTATCCGAAATCCGCAGTTTTTTATCTGAAATCCGTGGTTTTCTTTGTTTTTTTTGATAAAAATTTTTTCATTTTAGCTTCTTTTTTTTGTGAATTTTTGTTTCGGATCGGTTTCGGATTATCCGAAAAAAAATCCAAAACCAAACATTATCCGGAAAAAAAAAAATCAGATCCGAATCCTATCCGAAATTTCGGATCGGATCAACGGTTCGGACGGTTTTTGAATTATTTTGCTCACCCATACTAAAAAGTTCAATTTAAAAACAGTACAACTTATTATATGATGTAAGGTACAATACTTAACATAAGTAATTTTCTCACCAAAATTTTCACTTATATCTTTACTTTCTAAGTAAGGGGTTAACTGTGGACCATGCTTATATTAGTAAAGGTATACAATGTAAATAGATAAAAATTGGATTCTGTTATTGGAACAAATATGTGGGTAAGAGGTGAGACTATAGTCCTTTCAAATGAACCATTCAACAATTGAATTTGATTTTGTACGAATTAACTATGCAATTGCATAGGTCGAATTTAATGGTTGAATTGTTCCTTGAAGCGACTATAGTTTTCCCCCCAAATATATATATGTAGATTTTTTAAACATGACTTTTTATATAAGACGAGTGAAGTATTATATCCCTAAAAGAGCGAATTTAAAAATTAGCACTCATACTTTTGCCCATTTCGGTTTGGTACCCCTTACTATTTTTCCCCCAAGAAAAGATGGATGTACCTTTACTTTAAAAGCCGGTCAATTTAGTGTCTCCGTTAGTTTTCTCCATCAATGCTAACAGAAAACGTTTGTTTTTAGGGAATTTTTTTTTCAATTAAATGGTAGTAAAAACATGGTCAAATATATACTAGACAAAGTGAATTTTTTGAATGGGACAAAAAGAGTATATTGTTTAAATTAGATGTACTCTCTAATTAGACGGCGAAAATAATTGTTTTGAAAAGTAAATAAATGTAGATTAATGATAACACAATACAAAACTAGCTACGGTATCTAAACATATATATGTATAGAGGCATACTAAACGCAGTAACCGTTTTACTAAACGCAGTAACATTCTCCTGTAAAAAGTCTGAATTGCCCTTTAAGTTTTAAAAAAATAAAAGAAATCCTTTTCACTCTAATTATGACCGATAGTAACAAGGACAATTTATATTACACGGTAAGTAAACAATCTATACATTTTTGAGAAGAAAATACCACCGGGCGGCGGTGGTATTTTGGCCCAAAACACCACCGCCAAAATACCACCGGGCGACGGCAGTATTTTGGGCCAAAATACCGCCGGTGGTATTTTGAGCCAAAATACCGCCGGCGCCCGGTGGTATTTTGGGCCAAAATACCACCGCCGCCCGGTGGTATTTTCTTCTCAAAAATGTATAGATTGTTTACTTACCGTGTAATATGAATTGTCCTCGTTACTATCGGTCATAATTAGAGTGAAGGATTTCTTCGCCTGGTGGTGTTTTGGGTCAAAATACCTTCTTAAAAATGTATAGATTGTTTACTTACCTTGTAATATGAATTGTCCTCGTTACTATCAGTCATAATTATAGTGAAAATGATTTTTTTTATTTTTTTAAAAACCTAAAGGGCAATTCAGACTTTTCACAGGGGAATGTTACTGCGAATAGTAAAACGGTTACTGCGAATAACAATTTCGTTGGATAAAGCCACCAGTCTTTTGGACTATATACATACGAAATTGTTATTCGCAGTAACCGTTTTACTATTCGCAGTAACATTCCCCTGTGAAAAGTCTGAATTGCCCTTTAGATTTTTAAAAAAATAAAAAAAAATCATTTTCACTATAATTATGACCGATAGTAACGAGGACAATTCATATTACACAGTAAGTAAACAATCTATACATTTTTGAGAAGAAAATACTAACAGGTGCCGGTGGTATTTTGACCCAAAATACCACTGGGCGAAGAAATCCTTCACTCTAATTATGACCGATAGTAATGAGGACAATTCATATTACACGGTAAGTAAACAATCTATACATTTTTGAGAAGAAAATACCACCGGGCGGCAGTGGTATTTTGGGCCAAAATACCACCACCGGGCGCCGGCGGTATTTTGGGCCAAAATACCGCCAGCCAAAATACCACCGGGCGGTGGTGGTATTTTGGCTCAAAATATCCGCCCGGTGGTATTTTATTCTCAAAAATGTATAGATTGTTTACTTACCGTGTAATATAAATTGTCCTTGTTACTATCGGTCATAATTAGAGTGAAAAGGATTTCTTTTATTTTTTTAAAACTTAAAGGGCAATTCAGGCTTTTTACATGAGAATGTTACTGCGTTTAATAAAACGGTTACTGCGTTTAGTATGCCTGTTATCCAATTTGGATGTTGACCAATTTCTTTGATCGATCCTTCATTTTCAGACTAAATTAATGAATGGCTCTCACTTCATGAACGTTTGAACTTTGAAGCAAAGAAGAAGAATAGAGCCACCTAATGTTTAATCAACATTTATGGGGAAACACAACAGAGTTTAATCAACCTTTCATTTGATGGTTTTTTAAAATTACGCATCAATCTTTATCCGATCATCTAAGCATAATTAATTGATGTGAAGGAGAGCATTAAGTGATTTTTCCATTTTCATTTTGCCTAAATTTCCTGTGTCATCATCAATTCACCATCATAATTTTATATATATATATATATATATATATATATATTATATGAGGGACTTAATAGTTAATACCGCTTACCAGATTAAGGTGTCCAAATAGAATTAACGTGAAACCACTGTAAATGCTGGAGAACGTTTAATAATATACTTTGCTTTTTTTTTTATTTAATACATAGTGCACAAATTTTAACAATAATACAACTAGAATCCAAAACTTATGGTAGAATATTAAAGTTATGGTAATTTTGACTTAGTTATTTCAAGTTAATTAGGTGTATTCATTCATTTGGTGTTTAATCAAGATGCATTTTCTTTTTTCTTTTTTTTTCCCTGTTAATTTCTTGTTGAATCATGTACAGCAAGGAAAAAGAAGTCCAATTTAAATTGTACATCGGGAGGGAAGTTACCGCTAGCACTAACATGTTTTCCTATTTAAGGAATAACCGAATCTGAAGGAATATACATTCCTTACACTTAAAAAGAAATAACGTTATTAAAATAAATTGTGACAAATTATCTATTTTAAGTGTTGTATTTTGAAATTCATAATGGATTGTATAATTTCAAAACCAAATTCTTCTAATTGAACGGAGTGAGTATGTACCAGCAGCCCCATAAAAATATAGAAATATATCATCCCTTCAACAAATCATTCAATGATTGAATAATGACTTATTATGCATTATTATATCACTTGAGAGTCATTACATAGGTCATTTATTTATTAAAGATCGAAATGATTCCATAAAGTGACTACAAGGTTGCGCAAAAATATATAAATATATTTTATTTCTTTTTTTTTCCCTAAAAAGTTAATTTTAAACAAATCCTCTATTAGTTTTGTACCCATAGATAATTAATTATTTTACTTATAGTATATTAAACTTTTAATAACTTATATATACATATATTATTTCACATTTTTCACACTCTTTTTATTTACAATTAACACATATTCATACACTCTTAACATACTGCTTTATATTATTAATGCAATTTTAATAGGTAGTTTGCAAAATTCTGATACATATTGTAGGATGGCACGATTCTACAATCCCAAAATACTAAAACGATCCTAGCGTCCATTTTATCTGATACTACAACAATTTGCTAAAATAGCTTAAATAAAAGTAGTTTTTACAATTTATCAGTAATTTTACATGTGCACATTTTGGGTAGGTTCTTCGATTCTATCGATATCAATTCTACATCCAAATCGATCCAATGTGGGATCACAATTTTACCGGCTATGAGTTAAAATAAAATTAAATAATACTCCTACGGTCCTACCGTTCCCCGACTGAAAAAAAATAAAATTATTTTATTATAATTTTAGTACAAAAAACCGATTAAATATTAGTAGAACATCAATAAACTTTCAAATTTCACAGCTTCATTAAATAATGTACATGTATAACTATTCAAATATTGAAATCTAAAGTGGAATTTTTCTCTGTTTCTTTATTTTGAATAAAAAAACAAATTAAGATGGGCGAGATGATAAGATTGGGATCAAGTACTCCAACATGGACAAGGCTTGTAATTAATGTTGGTTGAAATTGAAAATCTGTCATCCTTATCATGGACAATATATCACAATAAAATCTAACCCCAATAAATAAATAAATAAATATATATATATAATAATTGGAATAGTGAAAATATATAGTGAAAGTATAAGGTGAATGATGTAGCATTACGTAATAGTTATATTTGACAATTTTAATTTTAAATAGTCATAAATTTTTGGCTTATGCATGCCACGTCAGTCACTGTACCATTTTTTTGACTTCATCATTATATTTCAAGTATTTATCTATTATATTGAAAACAGGAGCTAGAGTGCTTGCATTATAAACAAACAAAACTGACAAATGTATGAATCAAATCTCGATCTTTTTGTAGCCCTTTATATATCACAAATGATAGGACACTAGCTCTTTGTTTCAAATTTTCCTCATTTAGAAATTGTTTTGGGAATCTTCGAACTTGTGATGAATGAAGCAAACACGTACGTAGAAGGGGGACCTAGAGCTAGGTCATATATAAGGCCAAAATTGAGACGCTTTTAGAAGTCTACAAGGCTACAGAAAATCAGAGATCACTGATATGGGACTTTCCGTCCGGTCCGGTCCAGTCCGATATACAATTATAATAACTAAACATTTGTTTCATTAGGTAAGATTATATATGAGTCATGTCTTGTTTTAATATATTTTGACGCATTAATTCATTTAAATTTAAATATAAAAGTTCGTATGATTTCTAATTCTCCATTCTCAAGTGTTTTAGGGCAATGAGTCCTTAATTTGGTTGTATCGTTTTAAGCAGCTCATTAATTAATACCCTTTCTAACCCCTCCTCCCCTAAAAAAAATCACCTCTAAAAATAATTAAGATTGGATTTTTTTTATTAACCTTTTTCGTGCAATTATTTAATTTATTTTGTGTTTAAAATATAAATTAAATATTTTTACAAAAACTTGCGTAGAATGGTTCATTACATGCGTGCGATAAGGCGAGTGACATATGCGGCACTTCTTTCCTTTTTACTTTCTTTTTAACTTTCTCCACTTTTTCTAAGCTTTTTGACAATTAAACTTGTATTTTTTGAAAATGAAGTGATTAATTATTGTAGAAAATAGTACTTATACTTTAAACACAAAAGTGATACATTTTTAATAATGGGAAAGCTACAATATCGTTAATGAATCATTCAATATTGAATTTGGCCGGCCTATGCAACAGAGTATGCAATTGCATTAGTAATCTATACGAGTCCAAATTCAATGATTGAATACCTCATTTGAGGACTATAGTCTCATCTATAATTATATATATATATATATATATATTTGAAATCTTTTAACGAATAAATAGTGATTTTGTTGCACTCACATATTATATGGATCACCGAAAAACAACTTCCAAATTTATATTTTCTTTGTGCAGCAAACTAATAAAGATAAAATGACTAAACTTAACATTCTTATTTGTCCACACGTTTACAAAATAATTGCACTATTAACACTAAATTAATACAAACTGCATATCTCCTTATTTTGTTTCTCCATCATTGCTGGATGATTTTCAGGGCCATTAATATATTTTATACGCTTTTTTCCGCTAAAAAAAAAAAAAACTACAAACGGCATATCTTATTCTATACGAAAATGTATAGAATAATATTTACTGGAAAACAACAAATTCTACAAGTAAAACAGTGCCATTTGCAAAGATCGGATAGGGTTTGGAATCTGGACATGCATGCATGTCTTAATTTAATGTATACTGCATAGCCATACTTATATAGGAAACCAATTGTTAGTCACTTCCTTAATTAGTTTGGAAATATATATGCCAACCATAGTTTGCGAAATCGCGATTCCATGTAGAATCAATTTAGGTGTAAGATTAGAATTAATAGGATCGGATCATAGGATCGTAATATCTTACAAAAAATGTTCAGGTGTAAAATTATTGATAAATTATAAAAATTACTCTTATTAAAGCTATTTTCATAAAATAAAAAAATTATAGGATCGAATAGAATCGGAGCTATGATCGATTTTGTATTTTCGTACCGTAAAATAGTACGATCCTATCATACGAATCGAAATTTTGGTAACTATGATGGCGTCATGATATTTAGACGTTTTAAAATGCATGGAAATGGTCGCAAAATGCAAAACTTTCTACTAAAAGAGAATAACGAAAACAATAGTATAAATTACGTATGTTAGTGCTTCACGAAAGAAGGGGACCGGCGACCATCCAATGTGGTCGCCAAACACACTCGCTGGGATATCAATAGTAAAAGTTGATAGGCTTGACTTCATTGACATTTTGTAGACAAATTTTGATTGAAATATGATTAATTATTTCAATTTTTTTTTTTCTCTCTCACAATGAAATCATAAAGATCCTGTTCTCATAAAACTAGTATTTTTTTTTTTTTTGAAATAAAAAAAACTAGTACTTTAGAACGTGGCATTTTCATTTTTATTTTTTGGTTTGTGTGGGTGTGGGTGTGGGTGTGGGTGTGAAGACTGAGATAACATAAGTTATCTCATATCTCGATCACGTTTTTCATTCTATAATTTTACTCCCTCAATTATTTTTCTCTTCCCTTGTATTAAAGATTAAGGGGAAAAAAATTGGACATAAAAAATAAAATTTAAAAAAACTCAATTTTAGGATCTACTATACCAACAAAGATTATATAAGCCGGCAGTGACATAGTTAGGAAAATATATATAAGGAGTCTAATGCAAACAAAAAAATTTCACAAAAGTAAATAAATATATCACACATATAAATATATAGATATGTATAAGAAATGCGGTGGGGGGGAGGGTCTTGAGACCCTTCTGAACCCCCACCCCCTCCCCCAAAAAAAAAACCGTTTATGTAATCAGGTATAGATAACTTCTCAAAAGTGGGGTAAAGATCTAAGGACAGTGGTAAAGGGAGAGTTTTGTAACTCTGAAGTTTGCGTTAGAAATGTTGCAGTTGGTAATAAAAAGAAATTGTTAAAAGATAACCATATTAAATTTTAGTTACCCTTAATTTGCTACTCTAAGAGCAATTAACATATATACATAGGATAATTTTTCCAACCTCAACCCACAATATTTTGTTTCTATTTAAACATAGTCTTAAATAATTTTAACCCCAAGGGAAATTTCGACTTTTATCTCCCTTGAATTTCCAAAATACATTGTCCTCGTGAATTATCATTATTTATCGTAAATTACCACTACAACCCCTAACTTTGCTGACATCAATAAGCAATATTTTTTTGTGACGATGATGTCAATTTGAGATGAAAAAGTGTTTTTTGAAAATATAGGAGGAAAAAGTCAAAATTACTCAAAAAAAAAAGTATTAAAATTATTCAAGCCTTATCCCTATTTAACAAGTAATTATCAAAGTTTGAGATTCAAAGCAAAGAAAGGAACAGTTTTCAGTGCGTTTCTTTTCCACCAAATTCAATTCACATGAAAGCTGCTGAGTTGTGTCATGTCTACTTACCTGAAGCCTATACTATCAGGAAAAAAAAAAAGGTGAATTACATTAACTTCCCTAAACTTTGGGTATAATTACAAATTTGTCACTGCTATTAAAAAAAAAAAACAAATAACTTCCTAAATTCACCAGACAACAAAATCAAAAAATCGAAAAAGTTATAAAAGACCAAAAAGCTAAAAAAAATTCTTGAAAGGTATTTAGAAAGAGAAATCAAAACAGCAAGGAATTATTTGTATTTTGTCAGTTTGACTTCGCCTTTTGATGAGTTCACGAAGTTATTGTATTTTTCAAAACTGTAGAGATAATTTTGTAGTTATGCCCAAAGTTCAGGAAGGAAAATGTAATTCTCGCCCAAAAATAAATAAATAAAATTGGAGCCTATATACATCAATTCGAAATTAAATTTTCTCGTGATAATTTCTACTTGGAAATTAGTAAAAGCTGTATATATCAGAAATGGCACGTGAATGTAATTTTCCACCTTTATGATTTTGGCCCTCACCCAACTTGGACGTTGACTTGTCATCTTTACATTTTAATTACACTAATAATTAATTCCTAATTTTTTAATTTTTATTTTTATACATTCAAACAGAAAAGGTAAATGAAAATAGCCAACTTTCTTTAAAGTTTAAACTAATTATTTGTTTCAATAATTTTTTAGGTGTAGTATAGTTAGAATTTTTTCCATAAAAAATGCTTTTTTATTTCGAAATTCCAAAAATAGGGAAAGTTTTCGGGGAATTCCCGATTTAGAGAAAGCGAAGTTGAAACTTCGCTTTCTTTGAAAATTGGTTCGGATTCAAATTTGTACTGAAAGCGAAGTTACCAACTTCGCTTTCTTTGAAAATTTGTGAAGTGACAAATTTTCAAAGAAAGCGAAGTTTGTAACTTCACTTTCTTTGAAAAAAACTCGCAGCGAAAATTTGCACTGAAAGCGAAGTTGGTAACTTCGCTTTCAGTACAAATTTTTTACTTTGAGTTTTTTCTTTGAAAATTTGTAACTCGGAGCAAAGTAACGTTACTTTGCTTGTTAGCTCTCAGTTAACAAGCAAAGTAAATTTTCAAAGAAAGCGAAGTCTGTAACTTCTCTTTCTTAGAAAAAACTCGAAGTGAAAATTTAGAAACCAACTTTATATATATTTAGAAAACATATCTGTAAACAATAAAGTTTGACATAGTACAATTTTAATAAAAAAATCGACAGAGTTTCCCCTGTAACAGGATCAAATTCCCCATTAACAATTCATGTCAAATTTACCATTTGTCATTTTTTTCATTTACCATATTTACCATTTTTTCATAATTCATTGGTGATTATCAATGACTTTACCTTTAAAAGCAGCAATTTATAATAATAAGCCCTAAAAAATGATCATAACTTATCGTTAACTGGGAGATAATAATGTTAATGTTAACTGGGAGATAACAAACAAAGTCCCAGTAACAAACAAAGTAACGTTACTATGTTTCGAGTTACAAATTTTAAAAGAAAGCGAAGTCTGTAACTTCGTTTTCTTTGAAAAAACTCAAAGTAAAAAATTTGTACTGAAAGCGAAGTTACCAACTTCGCTTTCAGTGCAAATTTTCGCTGCGAGTTTTTTCAAAGAAAGCGAAGTTACAGACTTCGCTTTCTTTGAAAATTTGTCACTTCACAAATTTTCAAAGAAAGCGAAGTTGGTAACTTCGCTTTCAGTACAAATTTGAATCCGAACCAATTTTCAAAGAAAGCGAAGTTGGATTCTCTAAATCGGGAATTCCCCGAAAACTTTTCATATTTTTGGAATTTCGAAATAAAAAAGCATTTTTTATGGAAAAAATTCAGTAGGAAGTAAATGAAATACCTGAAGCAATTAATACACTGCAACTAAGCTATGTTTAATTGCTAGAGCACATTATTATTTTCTTATCTGAATTTTTTTTAATTGGTTGTTCAGGTCATGGGTAAATGTTCAATATTTCACGTCAAAATATAAGAGTGATATAGAATAATTAATAAGTAAATTTAACTCAAAACTTATCAGCTTAAGCTTTTAAGTTAAGTTGAGCTTCAATTTATTAGGGAGCAAATGCAGATACTGAACCCGGTCGGCTTTGGCTCAGCTCGGGTTTGGACCCGAATGGGTCAGGTCGGGTTTTTGGGTCTCTTTTTTCTTCTTTTTTTTAAACCTGGCCACATGACAGGCGGTTACGGAACCGATTCTTCCTTCCCAACTTAAAACATCAAAACTATAATGTCCATTACTCAAATTGGAATTCAAACATGCGACCTAAACTTATTAGTAAGTCTTTAGGAAAGTTGGTTAACCACTCCAGTTACTATTTCTTTTGTTATTTCGGTTTGGGCTTGCAAGTCTTCCTGCACAACACTATAATTTACTTACTGAGCTCTAGTATTTAGTATTGTGTTGTATTATCTTTGTAGGATATGAAAATATCCTTAGCGCCCAAAGAGATTAACGCGCAGCGGAATAATCAAAACGAACAACAAAACAACACACAACAATTTAACGTGGTTCGATATTTAGATCTACATCCACAAAATTCACTCAATCAATCAAAGGCGGGGCAAGCCGAAAGTCTTTGCCTACATACCTATTACATTAATAACCCAACATCCCCCATAACAACACATCACAATATAGCCAAAAAAGGCTCCCTCTCACAACCCTGAAGACAGAGAGCCGAAAGGCTCTGATCTTAACCTTTCGAACTCTCAGCTCAACTGAAAACAATATCTCATAAGTCTTTATATAGACCTATAGTTACCCGAATCCTTCTCAAAACTAGTTTTTCAAAACAAACCAAATCTAAATTGGAAACAAACTAAACAAGTAATTATTAAATTCTACCAAAACTAGAATTTCCTAATTAAGCTTGATTTAATTTTTTCAACAATCTTGAGTGAGGCAAATTCCCCAATACACAAATCAAACTTATTCATTTTTTCTCTTTTCCTTTTCTCAATCAATTCCTCCTTCTCTACTCAACTAATAGTTCATCAATTATACAATGATGATGGGTTTCGATCATAAATCATTATAACATATATGGTTACATTGATAAAAATTAAAAAAAAATCAAAAAACTTAATCAACGAACAATTTTAAAGCACATAACTAAGCAATTTAGTACGAATCTAACTCTTTGCTTTGGCGATTAAAAATAGCTCTAGCATTTTTAACGTTTCAAAAGTAACGTGTGTATATCAATTGAGATACTTAAAAAATAATAAAGGAAGAATTTGTGGAATATGGACACGATTCTCGTTGAGGAATTAAATTAATCGAAAATAACGTTGATGATGACATTCAGTTACGTTCAGACAAGAGTGAAGAAATCTTTTGGGAGTTTCAGCCATAAAAGCTGCAATTCTGAAAAAAAGTTAAATAATAATAATACGTAAAAAACAAAAAAAAAAAAAACAAAAGGCTGGTTATTCAATTATACGGTAAAAGGCTGGTTCTCCATTTTACATTTTACATTTTACATCCTCCTCATTCTGAGTTGAGATCTTTGTATGGAGTATTCATGTATTCTTTCATTAAAAGTAAAAAATATAGTTCAATTTTTCTTACCTCGATATATATATATATATGTATATATATATATATATATATGTATTTTTTTTTTTTTCATATGAAGAGGTATATAGAGGTACTCGACATAGAGAATTTAAGTTGCCTCAATCCTCCCTTCATCGGAAATTTTCTTTTATGATATAATTAACAAAAAAGTGTCATAAAAAGTAATATAATTTATATGTTGTACTTAATTCTCACAATAAATTGTATGTTTTTAAAGTCGATTATTTTATTCAAATGGAAAAAGTATGAATTTTAAAATATAAGATGCAAAATTAATGAGTTATTTGCTCCATCATTTTTCACTTATTCATTCATTTTTATTTTATTATATATCATAAATAACCGTTTCAGTAAAAATATTAAAAAATAAATAATGAAATGTAAAACACCTTTTTAGACAATAAAAGAAATAGGAAATGTATATACTTTTATTTAGCACCACCAGAGGGGCAGGTGTTGTCTGTTCCAAAAAATTAGGACGGCGTCGATAAACACTTGTTTACGACCCAAACTAAGGGATAAAAATACAATGTATCTCTATTAAATCTAAAAATTAACCTTTGCCGTAATACAAAATTTGAGTTTTTAAGAATGTATTCGGCACAACTAACCAATTTGAGTATCTATGTTCGCATTCGTTCTCATAAGTAATATATGTAAACGATACTTTTATGATACCTATAAATTTGAAAGTATTGCTTTTGAAATAAAAAGTGATACCATAAAGTGTTACTTGTTATATTTGTCAAGTTTGAAAATGTTACTCTTGAACAAAAAGTGATACCAGTAAGTAAAATTTATGACACTTGTTAAGTTTAAAAATATTTTTACACTGAAAGTAATACCCAAAAATGAAAATATTGTTTACCAAGTAGTATTTATAATTATAATAAAAAGAAAATAAAGACATGTACAATTTATATACAAATCCGTATATACGAATCCGTTTCACTAAAACCTACTCACTCCTTTCTATTAGATTACCTTCGAAAATATACAATTTATTATGAATTTTAAGGTACAATATCTAATATAGTTAAAATTTTTGAAAGTAAAGTATTTCATTAGAAAGAAAAAAAAATGTCTGTAATTAAAGGATCAGATTATTGATTCTTAATCACATTAGTATGTTGTATTAAACACATGATAGCATGCATTAAATACATTATATCCTTTATTGGCGTTTTGGTGCACGAGAATGGGAATGAGAGAAATGAGCATCTGTTTCGTAGGATTCAAATTCCCACGTTTGGTATATGGAGGATTATAAAAATTTAAAATATTATATTATTTGCGTTTGGCACGCGGAAATGAGAATAGACATATGATTCCTATTATTGAAATTCATATGCTTGGTACGTATAGAAATCTAATAATTTCAACTATTATATCGTTTAAAAAGCAATCTAAAATTTCTTTAACGAAGAAATCATCGATTCCCGTATATGATATGTCCTTCCTTCCTATGCCCTTTCTCACGCGCTAAGTGCACCCAAAAGGTAATCCAAAATTCCTTTAATAAGTGATTATTCATTCCCGTATATGAAATGCTCCACATTCTCATTCCTATTATTCATATTATCGCGCGTCAAACGCAACATTATAGTTTATACTTTAAACCTCAAAATTGCAATTTGACTCACCCGTATCCCTTAGTACTCTATAGTATCCCTCCATATTGGTGTATAGAATACCAGAAGTTAGACGCAAAAGCTGCGACATTTCCCACAGAAAAGATGAACACATTTTTTTTTTCCCTCTAAATTTCTTCAGAGTTGACCCCAAATACTAATGACTCTCTCTATGTGGTAAGATGAAGATGCCCCACAAACGCTGCGGTCCATAAATTGTGGTCCGTATGCATCTCGATAGCAATGGCACATAGTATACATATTACACCCAACCATCCCGAATGCGCACTTTCAAAAACTCTCTCTCTCTCTCCCTCTCCCTCTCACATTGAATGAGTTATTATGTTCTGGGTTTAGTTTGCCTTTCTCTCTCTTTCTCTGTCTGCATATAAAGTTGAAGTCTTTACACAAGTTGGAGGAAGAAGACAGGCTTGGGATTGGGAGGAAAGGAGAAAGGAGGGGTAATTTATTAGACTATTTTAATGGAGTCAGTGTGTTCCGTTTCTTTCTGGGTTTTTTTTTGCATGCATTTTTAGTTGCAGCATTTGATTTCACTTCATTTCTTGGTGACTTTTATTTTTTGATCTCATTGTTTTCTTGCTTTTTTAGCTTTAAACTTGTTCCTGCTTTATGTCTTAGGTGTTAGTTTTTGTCTTTTTGCTCCTTTTTTTCAGCTGGATTTTCTTCTTTTCCCTTTGCATTTTCTTGATGATCTCACATGGGTTTTGGATTTTGTTGATTCATCTTGGAAAAAGATTGAATCTTGTGACATGGGCTCTTTTTTCTTTTTCTTTTTTTTTTTTTCTCTGTACCTGAGCTTCTGTTGAAGTACATACATATCATATATTCAGGTGTAATTTGATCTTTTGATCCTATGATTTTTTGCATGTAAGTTTGTGACTGAGAACTTGAACTAAGAAATTTATGAAATCTCGTATAACTATGAGTGGAGTATGTGATCAAAAAGTGCAATCATGCATTATGGAAAAAAAAAAATAACAATCATGATGAGCCTTTTTTCTTTTTTTTTTTTTGGTCATGCAAAATTCCCTTTGAATATGGATTAAAGATTCCCTTTTTTGGTTTTTTTGTTTTTTATAAGCATCAAAGGTTGTGGGATTAAGGAGATGGTGATTTTTGGTGCAGATGTTTTGAAAATTGAATAGATTCATGTGGATGAGTGGGTATATTTGAAAGAAAATTAATGTGCTGCCTGAAAGACGATGCCAAGCCAGCTATGGTCTGCACTGCTGATGATCTGCTGGACTGGAAAGATTTCCCAAAGGGCCTTAAAGTCCTTCTCATTGATGGAGACACTGGTTCTGCAGCAGAGATGAGATCGAAGCTCGAGGCAATGGATTATATTGGTAAACAGCTTCACAGATTTCGCTTTCTTCAAGAAAATTTTACTTTCATCTGATCCATTAAAATAATTTGTTCCATTAAAAGAGTTGATATTATAAAATGGACTCTTTAAAAGGAGCAAATGATGTCTTGGGATCCTATAATTTCTTTACTAAATTTGATCCCTTTTTGATTTATATATTATATTGACTTAATATTTTAATGCTCCAATTTTGGCCTTAGAGCATCTTCTAACATCTTTAAGATGTCTTCAAATTTCTGTAAATTGTTCATGAGTTTTTAGCTGTTTTTTGTCCATATTGTTTAGGTTTGTAAGGGGTCGTTTGGTTCGTAGAGGGGAATGGGAATGGGAATGGGAATGATAATAGTGGGGAATGATAGTAGAGGGAATGATAGCATTGGTGTTGTTTGGTTTGTGATAGGGAATGACTATCATTACCATAGATGGTGTTTGGTTCACAAATAAACTTTTAGGATTAAAATTTATTTTAATTTTTTTTACATTTAAATTTTGATATATTATAAACTATTTGTGTTAAAATATATTATAATGATGAATTTTAGCACTTAAAATTTTTAAAAAATAAAAAATACATACAAAAAATGATTTCATTGGGGAATGATTCCCATTCCCCCCAAAATGGAGGGGAATGGATGATGGAAGAAAAGTGGGATATGGGGGTGGGGTCCGGGGAATGAAACCCCAAAACCAAACACCCCATTTCATTTCCATTGCCATTCCCCTCTCCCAAAACCCCCAACCAAGCACCCCCTAAATCTCAAAAGTGACTATATATGATGCCAAAATTCCTGTTCATTCTTGATTTATATCATTATTGGACCTTTTCTCTCTTATTTCTCCCACATTTTGCTTTTAGTTTCAAGGCCAATGATATGCATTTCTTGGCCTTGTAATCGAATTTTCATTCTTCTGCAATCTTTTCTTTTTTAGTTTTTCATCTGACTCACAAAAGCCAATAATTGAAGTCACGAGAGCATTCTTTGCCTACTTTTTGTTCTTCCACTCGCAAGACTATCATTTTACTTTTTTGCATTATATTAATCATTTTGCCAAAATTTTTAAATTTTGTCCTTAGAATTTGCTTCTATTTCTTTTTTTCTTTTTTCTTTTTTTTGTGATAATCGATGGATCGAATCAAATAACTCCGCTTGATGCTTCAGTTTTTGCATTCGGCGACGAAGATGAAGCTCTGTCGGCAATTTCAAGTAAATCTGAGTGCTTCCATGTTGCTATTGTTGCGGTACCATATTTCTCCTCCATTCCTTCTGTTTCTCTTCAATGTAATGTTAACATGCTTGTTCATAAATGAGTAGACTTGATATGATTAGGCGGTGGCCGTCTGTGACAAGACACGTTATTAGCGATCCGTCAACCTGAGGTCAACCTGAGGCACGACACGAGTTCCTCCTCCTAGATATGATAGTTTTAACATTTTCACCGTCGTTGGTGACATTTTTGGCATGGAAACAGGCTAGTTTAGAAGGGATGATCATGATTTTGCCTAAAATGGATGAAAGAAAATAATTGTACCATTCATTTTCCTTGTGTTTAAACACTCACGAGGGTGTCAGATGAATTCACATGTTTAAACTGTTCATATTACTGTTGAATTAATGTTGCAGGTGAATACCCAAGACTCTGATGGCTCACTCAAATTTCTACAAGCTGCTAAAGACTTGCCCACTATAAGTAAGGCTATTGATTTTTATATTTTCAAAAATATGTTTCTAAAGTTTTGAATATGATACAAATTTTTCGTCATTCTCAATATATCTTTTTTACTTTACAACTACACGTTTTTTAATATTTTCAATATATTTTTGACATTTATAAATCATTTTTAAAACCATGTTTTCAAAATTCATCAAAAGGAACAGTCTACAATGTGGTTTCAGTTGCACTTAAAAATTGCAATCTTGAATGACAAATTCCAAAACCTCATATTGCACCAATTAATGGCTATTATTCCAATTTCCAAGTGTGATTATTGGTTTTTGGCCCTGGAAAAACTCATTTTGAGGAATTTGATGCAGCTATTTGAACGTCCTTCTCTGATTCATGCATTCTTTTTGCAGTGATGTCCAACAATCTTTGCCTATGCACCATGATGAAGTGTATAGCGGTGAGACCTTGGAGCTGAATTTTCTATATAATTTACATTTCGAAGAACATTATTACTGTATTATACATTTTGACCCTCCAGAGTTTCGGGGCTTGGCTCCGCCACTGATTACAAAGAGGACTCTATATGGATATTATTTCTGATCCTTTACCTAAATTGTTGTCTTTCTGCAGCTAGGTGCAGTTGAGTTCCTTCAGAAACCTGTGTCTGATGACAAACTAAGGAATATATGGCAGCATGTGGTTCATAAGGTAGTTTCAGATTTATTGGTCTAAAAGAAGGCATTTTGTTTCTGTCTTTTGGAAATGGAAATCCTAAACTTATTGGTCTAAGGCAGGCATTCAATGCAGGAGGAAATGATGTCTCAGAAGCACTGAAACCTGTTAAAGAATCCCTAGTTTCCATGCTGCATCTCCAATCAGGAATTTCAGGAGAAGAAGAAACTATGAAACCGGAAGATCATCAGTCAGTTTGTGATAAGTATCCGGCCCCCTCTACGCCGCAGCTGAAACAGGGAGAGAGATCTTTGGATCATGAGGATTGCGGTGAACTAGATGGGGAATGCAAATCTGTCGAAACTACTAGTGGCAATTCGATGTCTGAGTGCAGCGCTTTCAGTAGCGCCGCGCCAGGAGAGGTTGTCATCAAAGATGAGCACGAATCGACTGGTGCTTGTCAGAGTGAGCTAAATGCTGCTGCTGCTTGTGAAAATGAAAATAAAGATCGCCCGGGCAACGGGAGTAGTGATGTTACTACTAAACCTAATAAAATGTCTTCCGGCAATGATACTTGTGGAGTTAAAGCTAGTAAGAGGAAGACAAAGGTAAGTTGTGAATGTAGCATTTCCTTGAATATACTTGGAAAAAAAAAAAAAGGCAGCCTTTCTTAAGCTGTTAATGAAAACAACTGTGATGAAGAGTGGGATCGGATCATCTGTCCCATTTTTGGCGTGCCATTTGTGTACCGCAACCACAAAGTATACCTTTTTTTTTTTTTTTTTACTGGTTAGCTACAATTTGACCAACCTCTTAAGTGAAATTATTTTTGTTTCAGGTAGACTGGACTTCTGAACTACATAAAAAGTTTGTCCAAGCAGTTGAGCAACTTGGTGTGGATCAAGCCATACCTTCTAGAATTCTGGAATTGATGAAAGTAGAAGGTTTGACCAGACATAATGTGGCAAGCCATCTACAGGTCAGTTCACGGATCTTGTTAAAAGATTTCGGTTTCTAATATTATTTTTAGTATTTGAAACATGACGCTATTTAGTTTTTTTTCTGCTTTCCAAGCAGAAATACAGAATGCACAGAAGGCATATTTTGCCGAAGGACAATGAGCGCAGATGGCCTCATCCAGGAGATCCAGCACAAAGAAACTACTATCAGCATAAACCTGTCATGGCATTTCCCACATATCATGCAAACCATAACCAGCTTCCAGTTCCGGGCGGTCAGGTCTATCCTCCATGGATGCCTCCTGGAACTTATCCTGGAGGCATCCATACTTGGGGTTCGCCTTACTACCCTGGATGGCAATTGCCCAACGAGGGCTGGCATTGGCAGCAGCCCTATTCAGGGGTATACAACACTCTACATAAATGGTTAGATTATTGTAATTATACACTGCTTGAAAGTCCATTTCTGATATCAGATTTCTATATTTCAGATGCATGCAGAAGCATGGGGATGCCCTGTCCTGCCTCAATCTGTTGGAGCCTGTCCACAGTTTCCTCAGGTGAGTCTTACTAATTTAAGTGCTTGTTTGTATTTGGATCTCGACTGGACTATTTTTACTGAATTTCATGTGTTATCTGCATAATGCAGAGTGGTCCTGATTTCATGAGCACCAAGGAAATACAGTGTACTGGCAACAACATGCTTTGGAATTCTTGTGATGATTTACAACCAGTAAGTTGATTACACTTGAATCTTGATCCCTAAATGGACAATTTTTCCTCATTACACTCTCTCTGTCCCCGAATCATGTTTCTAATACTTCAAAGACAAAGTGATTATATCACATAAATCAAGGATTATATCACATGATTTCAAGTAAAATCAAGGCTTAATAACTTTTACCACTAATTTCGACTTTACCTCCCTGAATTTTCAAACTACATTCTTCGCACCCTACTATGTTAGTATTCATCGTGAAATGACACTTGATGTAGGTAGTACTTTTGGGGGCAGAAGTATCTTTTCACAATGAATAGTGACAATGCCACATTGAATAATGTATTTTGAAAATTAAGAGCGAGGTAAAGGTGAAACTACCAAAAAACCAAATGGGGTCGAAAATATAAGATTTTCTACCACTAGTTTTTCAGTAAATTTTTAACCTAATATGAATCTATACAATGAATGATTGGAAAAAACTAGGGTATCTTTAAGGAACTATTCATTTATTGGGTTTGGCCGGGACGTATTACTTATGCCATTGCTTATTCCAAATTCACCCGATTGATTAACCATATTTTGAATTTGTGTTGCAGGCAGATGAGGTAGTAGACAGGGTTGTAAAAGAGGCCATAACCAAGCCATGGTTACCTCTCCCACTAGGCCTAAAACCACCCTCCACAGAAAGTGTCCTAAATGAACTCTCAAAACAAGGCATATCAAGAATCCCTCCTCATTCCAAGGCCTCTCATCACCAGATTTGCTGATGTGCCCTGCCCTCCAATTGTAGGACACGGTCCCCTTCCTTTCCAGGGCCATGGAAACAAACGCGTGTAGTCAACTCTCCAATCACACAACACAACACAACATTTGAAGTGACTGAACTGAAGAAATCAAGAAAAGAAAAAAAGGGGAGGGAGTGATCCCAAAGTGCCATAAGTTCCAAACAAAACACTGATGATGAGAGATGACAGAAAGAAAGCAACAACTGAAGGTGACCACATGCACTCTCTGCTGTCTGAATCTGAATCTGATCTGATCTGATCTGATCGCACTCTACAGTAGAAAGAAAAGAAGGGAAAAAAAAGTCAGAAAGTCAGTGATGCAATGCTGCCAAAAAAAATTTTCCTCCTTCCTGAGGCTAAAATATAGGCCACGTATATGGACATAAGCATGATATGAGTTGATTTCTACCGGCATTAATTCATTGTGGAGAAGTAGTGGCTGTAAATAAGTTGCAAACAAATTTGTCCCAGATTTTTAGGTCAATATGGGACAAGGGGTGTGCTGTTAAGGGTAGGTGTATGGAGAGGAGAGTTGAAAATAATTGGTTATATGGAGACTATAGAGCATTGTGAATAAAGATGTATGCATGCAGAGTTTTCTGAAATTTTATTTTGTTTGTTTTTGTTGATGATTTTGACAAAATTCCAGCATTGAGGATTAGAGATGCTGCCTCTAATTATGGATTCTTAAAAATTGTTTGTAAAAAATAAACTGAAACTCATTATAGAAATGAATGTAAGATGGAAGATTGAGAACTGATTATGACAAGATAATCTGAAAAGGCGCAGAAATTTAACAAGTGGATTTATGTGAGACTTGGGAAAAGCTTTTATATGTGATCCATTAACTCAAAACACAAAAACATGTTAAAAAGTTATCTTCAAAAGCTTATTTGAGATGTTAAGAGGTATTCAAAAGTTAGCTTTCCCTCTTGATTCAAAAGGAAAAAAGCAGAGAAAAAGAAGTCGTATTTTAAAACTCATAAATAATTATACTTTGATATATAAAAATTTTGAAAAAAAGAGTATTATTGGTGTTATCATTAAAATTTGTTAGGGAGGATAGAACTTGTAGCTGCCATGTAGTCCAACATTCAAGATTGCAATCTCCACATAACACAATCATATGTTTCAATAATGTGTTGTTTGAAACACTGAAATTATGGGGTTGAGTGATTGCAATCATTTGTTCTTAGTCACCACACCACACTACTTTTCAAAACTTTCCTCAAATGCACTATTCAAACTCCATTCTAATGGGCAAATCATAATTAACATAGTGATTTTGTTATAATTTACATACTTATCTTTTTTTATTTTGAAGGACAAAGGATAGTTATCTCTCCTGTGATATGTAAGGTAACAGCTACACTAATAGTCATGGAGCGTTATGTTCCTGCGTGAAAAAAAAATTAAGAGTGAGGGAACTAAGACAAGATGAATCAGATTATTACTCCCCAATTAACCTTTAAAGAATACCAGGCTTTGATGCCCAAAGAGAGAAAACGGTTTCATAAGAGGTTAGATTTTAAAAAATGAAGGGCAACTGTCATTTGCCCTATTTTAAAAATATTATACCATCTCATCGCGCTTTGTAGTTAAAGAAATCACAGTAGGTTATACTCAATACACGATGCATAAGATGTTAACATTAATACGTGATACATTATAGACTAAAGTCAGTACGTGTATTTTTAAAATATACAAATGATACTTTTAGACTAAAACCGATACGCGCACGGTTAAACAGCCGACCATCAAATGCACGTTTTATCCTCAGAAAATAACATCTAGTGATTTCAAAAAAAAAAAAAAACATGTGGTTAAATCAATTAATGGAGCTCCTGATCTGATATTCTAACCACTTTGCAATGTCAAGATCAGATTTGGGCTTTGAAGATCTCTTTCTGTCTTCTTTTCCTTTTTTCTTTTTGTTCCCAAAGACAGATGAACTACATAGAGAAAATCAAATGGGCCTGAGAGGCCTTGAGCTCTAATTAGAATTGGGCCACAAAAAATATCGAAAGTCCTAAGAAAACGGGCCTCGGCCAATGACTCGATTTAACACAGGAGTTGAGAATTTTTGTAATTTTATTTAAAGAAAGATGTTGGAATTCGTTCGATTAATATACCTCAGCGCCGGGTGAAGAATTTGTGGAAGTTAATGTAGGAGAAAATATTGTTTGCTCAACGTAGTTTAATTTGAGACATTAAAATAACCAAATTTATCCGAATGATTATTTTATTGGTTTATTGTAAGCAAAATTGAATTATAAATGGAAGGTAATATGCACACATTTGTATTGTCTTGCATATTTATCGAAAGGTCAATTCAGTGGTAGACGCTTTATCAAGGGATGCAAGCTTTATGTAACGCTCATCTATTTGCCTAAACTCGACCTCCCTTCCCTGGGAAGTGCGATCTTAGACCGCAAACCCTTCCCCTATCTTTGAGTTTTCTAATACCTTTGTATTTCATGCATTAAACTGTTTTTTTTTTTTTTTTTTTGCCTATTTCACACGAGTCACAATTAAATGTAACGTAAGTAAGATTCATTATATGTTCCTTCGTTTCACTTTGTATTTTTCCCATTTTGTTTAATAAGAGGATAATCATTCTCGTCAATCATTTAATAGATGTTTTAAAAAAATAAAATAAAGGACAAAATGTATTTATGTTATAATTTTATTCGCATTAATTTGATTAGGAACCGCATTTTCTCACATCGATCCAATAGCACTTTTAAGGTAAGGAAAGAATACTCTCTTTAACCTTACTTGTCTTTCTCTTTCCATTATGTTCCTCCTCTGTCTCTTATGTTGGCAGGATAGGGAAATAATTTTTATTTAGTTTTTTAATCCCTTTCATTAGATTTTTCTTCTCTTCTACTATAGAACTTGATATGTTTTTTTATAAATGGAAGTTTCTTTCTTCCTTCTTTTGGGGGGAAAGAGGAAAAGTTCAATGATTTAAATACTTTAATATGACAATTAATAGTTTAATTGATATCGAAGTCCTGTTCAAGTACAATATGATATTTGTCTAGTGCATTGGTGGAATTTTATCGTACTGATTGGATATGTATAAGTTTAATTTAGTAGATTTATAATTATTTTAATTTGTGATTAATATCAGATTAAATTGTATAATTACAACTGTATTGATTTTTTCTTTTTTTTTTTAAAGAAACCAAATATAATTTAATTTAAAACAAAAGGTGGGAAAGTGTAGAGAGAGTATACTCAATCCTACCCACTTGAAGGGTGGTTTCAAGTAGCAATATTAGTAGAATGTTTCATCTTAAAAATGAAGGCCCATTAACTCAACATTCTCAAAGTTATGAACGAATTACTACTCAAATGATTGTAACGCATAATAAATCATCTAGAGATTGATAGTTTATTTCCTATTTCAATCAGTTTCTGATGTATTTTTTATGCAAACTAGCAAGAATTTACAGGGCTTCTCGACTTCTTCCTTCTCATTCTGGGCCCCCCTGACTAACATATAACAAACACACTCCCCAAACCACAATTCCACTTGGGGTGGGAATCAAATAATAATAAAAGAAGTGTGGAATGTTGATAGAAATATATAATAAAGTTGGTATTTGGTAGTGTGTGTCTGAAATGAAATGTGGTTTTGAGACATTGGGAGGGGACAGTTTTTGTTAAAACATGGAAGGAAGTATCCAATGATTGAAGAAAATGTGCTCCATTTTTCCGAATATCTATCCTCTACTCTTTGACTGCTTCTTGCTGTCTTAAGCATACTATAGTGCTAGAACCCTCCATTCTTTAATTATTAGATCCACAAATTCAAACTGTTTCTTATTATTTTATTATTATTTAATGTTGGTTGAGTTTTTCGACAACACAATAATAAAATGAGTCATTGGGGAGGAAAAATACTCCTTGAGAGAACGTATGCTCTTTTACGCATGTTTGTTGATGTTCCAATACCAATGTGAAGATGAGTGTTCCTATGCTGCGGAAGGTTTTTTGGATTCAGTCCCTAAATTTTTTAATACCCATCTGGTTTACCGCTAGACTAAGGCCCTTGCCCCTTGGTACAAGTTGTTATTGCTAAGGCCCTTGCCCCTTGGTACAAGTTGTTATTACTTTTTGATCTAATTTTCAAGCCAAGTCGTTTCCTTCAAGAATAACAAAAAAAAAAAAAAAAAACTTGAAGAAAACGAATTCATAGAATTCGTTTTTCCTTTTTTATTTATTAATTTCAAATTAATTTTTTCCTTTTTTGTTTTTTTATTACTTTTATTAATTCAAAAGAACCCCCTAATTCGTTTTTGAGTTGTTATGAAAAAAAGGCAAAATATAATTATATAACTGAAATTTTAATTTGTAATTTAATAAAATTTTAGCGGAAGTAATTTACGGCATTTTTTGAAATGGTGGTCAATTACCTTTGTCTTCTCCATTTTCTATAGTATCGCGCCTGCCTAATCATACTAGTATTCCCTATGCAAGCTCATTTAAACTAAAAACAATTAAAAATGGAAACATCAATATCGGTCTAATGTTATTTCTTTTTGAGAGAAACGAATTTATGAGTTTTGTTTTTAACGGAATTAATTATTTTTAAAACATAAATGCGTGACTAAATTTTCAAAGATAAATAAATTCCCCAAATTCATTTATATGGAGATTTTATGTATTTCAAAAAATGCCGTAAATTACTTCCTCTAAAATTTTATTGAATTACAAATTAAAATTTTAGTTATATAATTATGTTTTGCCTTTTTTTTTATAACAACTCAAAAACAATTTACGGGGGTTCGTTTCAAAAACCCTAAAATTCGTTTTTCATCAAATAATATTTATTTTTTTAAAATGAATAAAAACTTAGAAACATGTTGGTGAACTGTTTTCAATGAAAATAATTATTTAATTTTTTAAAAATTCTTTTAAATATAATTATTTTTATTTATTTTAAAAATCATTTTAGTGGAATTCGTTTCTTAATGAAATTAATAAAAAACAAAAAATTAATTATGGAATTCGTTTATTAATGAAATTACTAAAAAACAAAAAAGATGGAAACGAATGCAGGGAATTCGTTCTCACCTGAATTCGTTTTCTTTTGAAAACGAATTCCATGCATTCGTTTCCTTCAAGAATTTTTTTTTGGTTAGTTTTGAAGAAATTGAAGTTGGGGTATTCGTTTTCAGATGAAAACGAATCTCCCAACTTCGTTTTTTATATTTTGGGGAATTTTTTTTTTGATTATTTTCGTATTTATATGTGGCCAAAATGAATATTTGGGGAAAAAAAATCTAATATGTTGGGTTGATTTCCGAAAAATATAATAATAATTAATCGCTAATAACTTTTAGTGACAATTTCCATCTTTTTAGCGACGTCACATACACTCTTTTTTAATCTTCCACTCTTATCTCAATCTACATAATTGGCCGTCCTAGCAAGGTCCTATTGACACCTGTACATTTTGCAACTCCCAGGTCGCCTAAAACTTTTTTTTTTTTTTTTTGGTAGAAAATGTTTTAGAATTCGGTCACGATTAATATGCATCACACAATTTGGGATGAGACTCCCGATAATACAACAATTGAGGACCATTGAGAAGGGATGTATGAAAATGGTGTCACTGCACTTAAAAGTTGCTAGGATTCAATCTAGTATGCTCTTCCACAACCCAAGTCCTTGAATGTCTTAGAATGTTCACTAAACCAAGTCATTGGATATGTCGTCTAAATTTAATTAACATTGCAATTAAATAAAACTTAATTAGCAAACGTATTATTTATTTATTCAATAACGTATAATTAAATGAACCAATTGATTTCACCCAATCCTCTTACAAGTCAGCATTAATTGCATGTGTGTATTGTAACGAATGTCAAAAATACCCCCATACCCAAAGTTTCGGTTTCGAAATGTATAAAAATTTAATATGAACTTTAAAATATAGCACGTAAAATACATTATTTGTTGTATGTATGTATGTGTATATATATATATATATTTGTACATTTCAATATATTTGATGAAACTATATAACCAAGGGAATTAAAGAAAACAAAATTTTTATTTATTACTAAAACAAAGATATTTTAGATTTTTATTAATTTTAATTTAGAGGAGTATGAAAAGAACCTAATTACTTTTTGTTGTCTTGTGTTTTTATAGTAAAATTTTGGCTGTAACTTTTGATGAAGTCGAGTATACGGTCTTGGATTAAGCCCTGTAACATAACATAACAATAAATCATATATACGGAGTTATGTTCTATGATGTATCTCGCTCCGATGACAAAGTTAGTATATGGCACCGAAAAATTGCATATAAATTTGGGAATTGATATGTGTAGGATGTAAAGTAAAGAACATACTTACATTTTGATTACTTTTTTTTACTTTTTATGCCTAAAACCTTGTCTTTCTTGTGAACAAATGCGTAAACCTTATTGTTCCATGTGCATAAATCTTATTGTTCCACGTAAATATTCATGTGTATAGTGTTTGTATGCCTTTATATAACGATTTGTTAAAATTATATCTCTATTTTGTTATAATGTATAAAACACACTGTCTCTTAACAATAATCTTATTTCATCTACTATAACTCTATTAACTTTTAAATTTTAAAACACATTCTTTGCCTTATTACCGCTTTCAGTTTAAATTGTTGAGTGGTCGTTGCCTTTTTCCAAACGTTCTAACGCTTTTAGTTGTTGATGTGATCTAAAATAGTCCATGATGATTGCATAAATATATCAACCAATCGACAATCATCATGAACGCAAACGAGTTGTCAAAGTGTGAGGCATCATTATTAAAAGCCATTTTAATTTGGTGGGGCAAAAAAAAGTTGCAACAGAAGAAGAATTGGACTTCCGAATGATTATATTTTTGTCCATGTGGTTAATTTTAAGGGGTTTTTTTTTTTTTTTTTTCCCTTCTGATTAGAACTTAGACGTCTCTAATTATATTTTCTATATTTACGTTATTCACTTGTTATTTTGATTTTCAAACTATTTGTAAGAAGAGCAAAAAGAAAAAAAAAAAAAATAGAAGGCGATAATTTATGATATGACACTAATACGTTAACAGTGACTGACGAGTAATGATAGTCTTAGTAACAAATCATAACAACTTTTTGATAGCAACTCATGTGGCATGTATTCATTGGTTACATTTTTATTAATATCAAATAATTGGCCAATGAATGCATGCCACACGAGTTGCTATCAAAAAGTTGCTATGATTTGTTGCTAAGACTATCATTACTCTAACAGTAACTCATTAACTCTTATACAATCCAAATTGTTACCACTAAGAAAAAGTAATCTACTCAAATTGCTCTTTTGTTTGTTTAACTTGAAAGTGACGATACAATAGGACAAAATTCATATGGGATTTTCATACTAAATGATGTGACATCCACATGACAAATTGTTATTGGATACTTTAATTCAGAATTGCCAAGTGATAAACACCATATGATATATTGCCACTGTCATATTTTTAAACACATAAAGATCAGTTATGATAAACTATGAGGAGTTAATTGTCATTTTTCCAATAAATATAATGTCAATTACTTTTAAATGTTGATAGTCGAAAATTGTATCACTTATACTTTTCCTAAAAATAAAAGAAATGTAGTGTTCAATGTAAATTACAACATATATAGTTTAAATCACTTTGCTAATCCGTTCAAATGGGTTGTTATCTCTATTTGGCCCTTTAAGTTGAAAACATTTCATTTTCGTTCTTTAATTTTAAAATTTATTTTAAAATGGTTCCAAACCTAAATTTCGCAATATTTGAAATATTTTCGGTTAACTCATGATGGCCTTCCAGACTAAAGAGTTAGCCTTATTATATGGTCTTATGACATGCAGACGACTGAGTATTCGGGCCATGGATATAAAGACAGACTCGCAGGTTCTGGAGCAGGCGGTAAGGCTTAGGGTGGGGCCATGGCTGTCAGCGGCTACACTATTTAGGATAAGGGAGCTAATCCGCGGCTATTTTCTACGGCATATATACAGGAAAGGAAATGCGGTAGCAGATGCTCTTGCTACGGGAGCAAGTGCTTCAGGATCGACAACCCTTTACCTCATGAGCCCTTTGCCCCTGCGGCTAAAGGGATTGGTATCCCTAGATGCTAGGAGCTTCCCCTAAAATTCGAGTATAGATGCTCTTTTGAGGCAGGGTTAGATTGCAAGTCCCCCCTGTTTGTAACGCTATCTGATTTGACATAATGGAATAGGCTTCAGCCACCGGCTTCAATTGTTTACTCAAAAAAAAAAAAAAAAAAAACTCATTAAATTTACACACAACTCACATGTTAATCGAAAATAAGTCAAATCCATTATGTCTAAAACTATTTTGGAGCAATTTTCGAAGTTAAGGGACAAAAAACAAAAATCATTTAAAGTTAAAGGACAAAAAATTAAAATAAAACAATATCCCAAATTAAAGGATCAATGAAGTGATTTGTTATAGATATTTACTTATAATTTCACTTTTAACTGCAATAAAATGATGCCAAGAAATACTAAAAAAAACGTTTAAAGTCAATTGTTTTGATAAAATATAAATACATTTCCTTCTTTTTTTTTAAACGTAAGGACAATAAAGTAAATTCAAACTGATGCATCGTCAAACCGCCCAAATCTTATTAAACACACAGGTGATGAACACACTGGATAACGCAAAGAAAATCGGATATACCTACCTCAAAAATAATTTAAAATTAAAATAAAAGCCCAGATTTTATATTTTTGTTTCCAGCTCATTTTTATTTATAAATTATTCAAAAATAAAAGGACAGACTTTTTATTTTAATTTATTTTTAATTCTTAATTTTTTTTTTCGCCCTGTGATGACACTACCGAGTTTCCACTTTCCTCCAAACCAGACCCCTTTCCGTCTCTTTCTCTATTGCAATTTTCTGTGTCTTTTCCCATCTCTCTCCCCTCTAGAATCTTTGAGCTTCCGATCGATCTCCTGCTCGCGAATTTTTCTCTTGTTGTGAGTTGATCTATCCCTTTTTATCTGTTCATTTATTGCTTCATCTGTTTCTGCATTTTTTTTATTTTATATCCTAAGTATATATGCTTTCGTCGTAAAACTATTAATTTTGTCAGTTTTAATCGCACCCTTGAGAAATTAAGCTTGGAGGAATGTGTTTGTTTGGAATTTTGAAGTCTGTTAATTGGTAATTGAGCAACAATTGTATTTGTTTATGCCAGATGCATCAAATTTCAATCTTTGTTACTTGGGGAAGAAAAAAAATTATTTTTTACCCTTTTTGGGCATTTTTGGAGTATGGCGTGCACATGTGTGTGATTTTGAAGATGCTTAATTATTTTATTTATTATTTTTTTCTGGGATTTTTTTGGCAATAAATTTTAGTTTGGAAAAAGGGTTTTTTTTTTTTTTGGCCACAATTTTGCTGTGTTATATGTGCTACTTGTGAATTTTAATGTTTTGATGGAATGTTCACATGTTCATGAGTTCTGATTTGGGATAAATGTGGATTTGTTTTTGTAGAGAATAGGGAAGTTGATGAATTAGCAGAGATTAGGGATTAAATTTTGTTGCGGAAGAATAGAAGACAATGGGCTGCTGTGGCTGCAAGGGGTTCTTCGAGTGCTTATTGAAGCTCTTGAACTTATTATTGACTTTGGTTGGCTTGGCTATGGTGGGATATGGTATCTACCTGTTTGTTCAGTATAGGCATCTAACCCCTGGGGATGACTCTGGTAGCCCTGCTCCATCAAGTGGGGATTTGGTACAGCTAGGTCGGCCCATGCTCATGGCGGTTTCTCTTGCTGACAACATTTTTGATAAACTTCCAAAGGCTTGGTATGAAAATTATCTAGTATAGTTTTTCTATTCTACAACACCGTTATTTGGTTTATGTTTGTTGGATAATGCAATTATATGTTGAATAAATATTTGGAGCAATGAACTGGGAAAGTTCTGAAGTAGCTATTGTGAATGCCAATTGGTAGATTATACGGTTATCTCTAACGTAAAATATTATAAAGATTAAGAAAACATTACCACGAATATGGTGCAATGTTTAGGGGAAATTGATTCTCAATCTTACTCATGGAGCCTCACCGTAACACTATGCGAGAAAGCAGATACGTGCAAAAGAATTGCATCCTATGATCAGATCTTTTTCTCAATTAGTGTTTCTTGTTAGCGATTCTTGTCGCATACTGTGATACACCATGTTGGAGGAGCCAGTGTTTTTTCCTCACAGTGTAGGATCCATTGCTTTATTTTTCTATGTAGTCTGGCTTTTTATATGTCATTCCTTGACTCTTAGTGGGCTGTGGGAAGAGAGCGTATTGAAAAGTTACTTCTGATGACCTACGCAGGGAATCAGTTTTGTTTTATTGAAAGGGGAAAAGCTGGATATCATGATGGCTCCACTTTGGTTTTTGGTTTCATAACTGGTTTCTGTAGTTGTATGTTTTTTACTTTCCTGTTTCATTTTGGTATGCACATACTTTGGAGGACTATTAGGTTTGGCACAAAGAATAACCACCTCAAAAAATCCCGTAAGTAGGTGTGTCACCTCATGACAAGGTGATTGGATGTTTGTAAACCAAATGGGAAGAAACTAATTGAATACAGGGAACTTAACCTACTAACCTACTTTTATATCCAAACCATAAGTTTGTACCTGCCGGATAAGGAAGGAAATGGATGGGCTTATAGCCTTCCATTATGTGATGACAGATGAACTTTATCATTTTCAATTGAAAAGGGCCAGGGGGACAGGATGAGCAAGATTTTCTCATCAGATAATTTCAGAGTTCAAGATATTTAGGCTGGTTTTTTTAACACAATGGCTGTCATTTTTCCTATCTTAAACAGCAACCACATCAGAACTTCCACTACAGAATAATGGCAGGTGTAAATGTTCCCCTCTTAGTTTTAGATGTTTGAATTTCACTTAGGGCCTGTATGGTATCATATTTTGGTTTCAAAATGTGGTTTAGATTGGTTTTAAAAATATTATAAGTGTACCAGAAATGATGAAAATTTATCATATAATGCAAAATGTGGTTTGAGAGGTGATAGATACCATACAAGCATATATCTGTTAGTAATAAAATATATTAGTTTCAATTTATTCCTTTCTCTTGACAGTGAGACTGCCCCATGAGTTTTGGAGATTACATTTTTGCGTCGTTCTTCTTTGGCCTTTGTTCGTTGAACCTGTAAAACAGTGGCTGGTTACATTTGCTATCTAGTACCTTTCTCTAGCCTAGTTTTGGGTATCACGTTATTAGACTTTCTAGCATATATGTAGAATTTCAACATTAATTCAGAGGTATTAGTTAGGCTGTCTGGTATTATTGATAGTTAAAAGCATTGGTTTGGCTGTGTGTTGAAGAATTATATGACTGGATTTGCAATCATTTAGCATTTTTAACTCTTTTCATTTCCAAAGTACTGAACCTTTTCTATTCACAGAAGTTGTTTGATAAAACTAGTGTTGTTATTGTTGTTGATTATTTTATTATTTTATTTTATATTTGTTTCCCCTCAAATTTTTTTTTTTACAGTTCTCCCTTTCGGACAGAGCATCTTGATGAGAGTAGGGGAAATATTGTTGGTAGTGGAATTAATATGGTGGACTTCTGAATTTTGAAATTACTTTCGGATTATAGCATCAATAGTTGTTTAGGTTTTGTCAAAATTTTCTTTGAAAATTGATGTGCATATATGATGAAGGGATTGGGTTTTCATTGAAGCCAACATTTGTGCAGAAGAAATGTGATGGCAAGTGTGCATAAATATTTTTGAGGAGCAAGTATGGTGGAGGATTGGGATGTTTCTAATTCTGCTTTTGTTTCATTATCTTTTAGATCTGGAGTTTTGCTCTGCCCCCAATGATGGTTTGTGATTTGCTCTTCTTTGAAAGACAGACTTCTGTTAAATATTTTGAACAGACTGCTTGTTGCTTGCTGAATGTAACTGATCTTCAAATTATCAGTTGTGGAAGTAATGATGTCAGCTAATAAATTTGCTGTATGCAGGTTCATATATCTATTTATCGGTGTGGGTGTAGTTATTTTCCTCATATCCTGTTTCGGTTGCATTGGAACCGCAACAAGAAGTGGATGCTGTTTGACTTGTGTATCCTTCTATAATCTCTTATAATTTTCTGTTCAATTTGTAGAAACAATATTCTGAAGTCCAGTGCAATCTCAATTTTGTAATGTATCCATTGTATTCGAATAACTGAACAACCAAGATATTCTTCAAAACTTATGTTTTCTGTTTATTGTTCTAGCTATAACTCTGTTTAGTGGTAAATTCTGGAGCTCGGCACAAGGTCGCCGGAACTGTTAAGGTTCACTTTGCACTTTGGAGCTATGTGAATGACTATACTTATATTCAATCTTGCAATTCTTATTCTTTTTTGAACTCATTAAGTTAATATGCACGTTTTCATACTCTGTTTCTCATGTCTCTGAAAGGTCACGGTTAGCTGACAAAAGGGTTAGCCTCTGGTGTGTGCTCAATAAGATCAATTTGCGATTGGCAAATTGCCTTTTAAAAACAAAAGAAAAATTTATATAGTTTATTTAAATGATTGTTGAACTTCCTGATCTGTTGGATTTTGTGTTGCCACGATGAATGAATGGGTTCCTTAAGTTTGAATAGTATGCAGTAATGGTGATCCTATTGATCTTGGCCGAATTCGGAGTTGCTGCTTTCATTTTCTTTGACAAAAGCTGGAAACAGGTGAGAGTTGGTCTAATTTGTATTTTCAATGCTAAAGGAGATCTGATATTTTAATGGGATGCTTATTTTCTTTGACAACATTATGCTTATTGTTGATATATCCATAGGAAATTCCAATTGACAAAACTGGAGACTTCGGTATGATCTATGATTTCCTGGAGCAGCACTGGAAAATTGTGAAATGGGTTGCTCTTGGCGCTGTTGTTTTAGAGGTATGTTGTGATTGACACATGGTATATGTTAGGAGAAAGAATTCCTTTTGCAATTTCTGTGATTCTTGTC
This sequence comes from Leptodermis oblonga, assembly GCA_016801395.1. Taxonomy (NCBI): domain Eukaryota; kingdom Viridiplantae; phylum Streptophyta; class Magnoliopsida; order Gentianales; family Rubiaceae; genus Leptodermis; species Leptodermis oblonga. The sequence goes on from CM028757.1 coordinate 5,265,749, forward strand.
CATTCAAGTGCTAATGCTTCATTTTACTAAGCATTATTTCAAGGGACATGGTTATACTTGAATCTATCATTATTAATTGTGTGCCCTCTGCTTTTGGCATTATTAATTGTACAAGATATGACCATACCAGTTTATCTCGTGATTAATATTTTTTGTTTTATTTGTGTGAAAGAAGTTTAGTTCATCCAACGGTGGAATGCATTTTCTTGCCCTATTTGTGCTTACGACAGTTAAAAACTGCAGGCTCTCGTATTCCTGTTAGCTCTCATTGTACGAGCTGCAAACCGACCAGCGGACTATGACAGTGATGATGAGTATATCCAGCCTTCCAGGAACCAAATCCGTCAACCACTGATAAATAGGCAGCCACCAGCTCCTGCTGCTACTGGGGTCCCTGTCGCTGGAAACCTCGATTCACGCCCGAGTAGGAATGATGCTTGGAGTACAAGGATGAGAGAAAAGGTTTGCTCGATTTTTGAACTACTCGACTGGCTCTAAACTCTCTCTCTTATTACTCTCGTTGTCTGTCTGACTGATTTGGTTGGTTTGATTTTTGTTGCGAAAAACAGTACGGGCTTGATACATCAGAGTTCACTTACAATCCATCAGAATCAAACAGGTACCCACCGGGTACCACGCAGCCTGCAGAAGAGAGGAGTCGCTGCACCATAATGTAATGCGATCGAAAAGACGGGTATTGCAGAACGTTACAGTGTGATTATGTTTGTTGATAGGAGCCTATTGTGACAAACTGTGCATGTTTCTAGAGTTTTCCTTAGAGGAGTTTCATCTCATGTCTCTCCACGGATGTTCTTGAGTCTCATATTCGAAGGATCATATGTTAGTTTTCATGGTTGGTTGGTTGAGTCTCTTGTTACTTGTTTTTTCTAATGAGTTATGGCATTATGATTAACGTTGCTGGATCGATCTGAGTAACGTGTAAAGGGCCACTTGTGAAATTGGATATGTGCCAATTATTGCATCAAATTTGAGCCCAATTTATTCAATTACAGCCTTCTTAGGTGCAATGGGATATATTCTTTTTAATTTCTTTTAATTCAAAAGTGTCGTTTTTTTATTTATTTGTTGGGGAGGGTAAAAGAGGGAAATAAAAAGGAAGAGCAAAATCAGAAATGGGCAACTAAAAAAAGATAAGCAATCTGAAAGAATTAGTCTCATTTCTATTAAAGATTCTAGTATTCTAGTAGTATAATTATTTATGAGTTACACTATCGAGAACGGAAGGAAAGCTCATTCCCGCCTTATTTTTTGTTCTTAGATGTGAGAAGGTACATGTATTTTCTAATTTAGATGATTTTTTTTTTTTTTTTCTCATCTATGCCAAACGTAATTTTCTGTGTCAGATTGTATGCGCCCCTCCCCTCCATGTACCATTTGAGGGGGTTTTAAAATTTGAAAGTAAAAGTTGTCAATTTTTTTAGCTCACACAATCCGAAACAGAGGATCAAAGCTCTACTTATACAATTACTACAATATGTCTTAACAACTTATACTTTCTTTTACTTTGAATTCAAGACGTGCGTCATATTTTGTTAACACCAACAATTATATCAACGATCAACGCCTTCCTTAACTTCAAACTCTTAACTCGAGGGGCGTGCTCTATTTTACTAAACGCCCTACTTGTTTCATGATTTCTAATATTTATAAGGATTATATTTTTAAATTTAGCCTAAGAGATTATGCTATGTGAAATTCATGGAGTTGTCACTTGGATTTGTTTTTTCATTTGTTCTGAGTAAGGGGTATATATATATATAGTAAATACAATAAACTGACTCTTGAGTTATTATTATTATTATTATCATTTTGCACCCTTGATGAAGGTCGGCGCCAGGTTGGTCAAAGGGTGTCCAACCTGAGCAACTGTTCAAGGCTCAAAAATTTCGAAATTTAATATTTTGATATTAATTATATAAATGTGTCAAAATTCATATGGTTAATAAAATATCACAAAAGATTTACTAATTTATTATAGGGGTTCACTAATATAACAATTTCTTCATATATTTATCAAAATCTATGTATTTAATAAAATATAGCACAAAGTTTACTGATTCATTTTAAGGGCTCAATACCATATTATTGTTATTATTACTTTTTTTTTGTGAAGGAAAGATGCTCAATACCACAAAGATGGTGTCATTACATCTGAGAGTTGTCAGGATTCAAATTCTGATAACCCAAGAACTAAAAGCCTTAAAATTCTTTGGATGTGCCATATTACTAACTTAATATATTTATCAAAACTTTTTTTTAAAAGAACAAATAGAGTACGTTAATTATATCATAACGGATCGGTATTATCATGATTTTAGTGCCTATTAAAAGAACTTGCTAAAGTGAACAAAAAAATTTATTTCTTCCTAATCTTAATTAATATGTAACTCTATTGACGTTTCTATGATTTAAATAATATATATATACACGTTTTTTCCCTTTTTTTTTTTTTTTTTTTGTAAACTTTTCTTATAAACTCCACAGTCCACACCTAAATCTCTATATTTATTAATCTTGCTGGGACCTTCTCACCAATAATGTGTACATTCAAACTTATTGCAAGAGTATAACTTTTCTTGGAAAAAAAGAATCTTACAAAATAAATGTCTATCCCTGTTATAATTAGTTTGATGTAGTTAATAACTGGTCAAAAGCACCTGTATTAATGATATTAACGAGCGATGATAGATATCTCACCTAATTCATCTTAATTCTTATAACAAGTGATGTGATGCTACAATTCTGTAAAATTATTATTATTACTATTATCACGTTATCGACCAATGAATATATGTCAATACTTATTATGAAAAGTTGGGAAAAAAGTTAAATTGATTAAGATTAACCCAGAAAACATATTCGACCGAGACAATGGCGGATCTAGCTAGGGGGAGGCGCTAGGCCTCCCCTTCAACCTGTAAGTAAGGACGGTATTAGTATTGAATTTTTTTTTTCTCCGTCCCTGCAAAACCTCCCCCCCGCAAGTCTACAGAAATTGGCCCCGACTTCCTTTCTTATACTGTTGAGCATCCTCTAATATTTAATTTTGACTCCACCGCGGCTAGAGTCACTGAGAGATGCGGGGCCGTTCCTACATAAATAAGGGCCCTGTTCAATAGTATAAATTTGGGCTCTTTATATTATCGTTAATGTAAAATAGAATTATCATATTAAGAGTCATTCATGTCAAACGGTCTGACTGTTCCATATGCAACTGCATTGTGTGCACACGCGCGCAACCTACTCCATCTTTTAAATTTTTAAAAAATATTTTAGACCATACTTTATTTTGCAAGTGGTACTTATAACATTAAAATTGAAATTATTATTATTTTAGAAATATGTACTACTTCTTATCTTACACACTATTTATACTCTTAAAAATCAAATATCTTATTATTACTATTATTATAATTTCTTAGAAGTAGGCACTACTATTTAGATTACATGTACTGCATTTTTAAAGAGGCACTACATCCACCCTTAAATTTAGTACATTTTACTTTACATGCTATATTTATAATAAATTTTACTATTATTATTATTGTTTTAAGAAATGTGTACTATTTTTAATATTACGTGTGCTCCTTTTGTAAAGAGGTACCACTTCACCCGTAAATTCAATACTTTTTATTTTACACATCAAAATTTTTATTATTTAAAAAAAAATATAGGTACTACCTTTTATATAATTACATGCGCAACTTTTTTAAAGAGTGTCTATTTTAACAGTAAAATTGTTGTCTCTTTTAAAAGTATCAATTTTAAATATTATCTATTTAAAAAATTAATTTTAAATAAATTGGGGCCCTATAAAATTGAAAGATGTTTTCAGCCTAAGATGGTTTGATCCGTACAGAAACGGCAAGATAAATTTCCTATATTATTAGTGGAAGCCAGCATTAATGAGCATTCTGTTTTTCTTCTTAATTATATAAAAAAAAAAACCAAGATATTAAGTAACTGGTCATGATTGCAGGAAAGATGAGAAGTCGGTAACTTATAGTGCACGTCATTTTCAATTGTGAATGTTCTGTAGTCCAAGTTATTGAAGAGAAAGCGATGGAACGAGAGGAAAATTGAAGTTCATTTTCTGTGTTATCTTCCTTTTATTTTTATTCAATTTTTCGGCTTTCATCGAACAATTTAAGTGCAGATGGATGTATTTTCGAGACAACTACGTAAGTGACTTTTAGTCTGACTCCGTCTCATTAAAAGAATTCAATAATACAATTATAGGTAAATGCACAATTACTCCCCTGTGGTTTCGAAAACTTATGCATCACTCCCTTATGGTTTAAAAAGCTACCATGCACCACCCCCCTTAACTTTCGTGAACTATGTAAAGTGGACAAAAATGACCAAAATACCCCCGCATCTAAACTGTAGAAATGACCAAAGAAAGTTTAGATGCAGGAGTATTTTGGTCATTTTTGTCCACTTTACATAGTTCACGAAAGTTAAGGGGGGTGCATGGTAGCTTTTTAAACCATGAGGGGGTGATGCATAAGTTTTCGAAACCACATAGGAGTAATTGTGTATTTACCCTGCAATTATTTATAGGTCACGGAAAAACCGATTGCCGGTTTTGGCCAAGATTTCTTATATATGTAAATTTGCCTTATATTAACACTTTGTCGATCCACATGTACGTGATGTTCATGTTTCGCCACGCATGCAAAAACGATGTCTTCAATATTGCCGAACACACAAAATTATAAAGACTAGGTCAGTATCCAAAAACAAAAAAGAACGGTCCAAAAGTACCAAAAGCACAGAGAAACCTTAAAAGATATTTTTTTAAAAAAAAAAGAAGAAAGGATTTAAGGATGAACTCCTTTACAATCAAGGCTTTGGAGAATTTTCAAAATAAGTGGAAGGTGCGTCTATAGGTTGGGTGGAAGGTGCGACTATAGGTTGGGTAGAAGGTGGTACAAATTTGTTTCCAAAATGAATAATTAACGATGGTGATAAGATTATTTAACTTGTGTTGGTAATTTTTTTTTTTTAGGACTCTTCTATTGAAATTATTATTGTTTTATTGAAACGCAGTTCAAATGGAATCAAAGGAGTATTTATTATAACTATATTAATTAACAACTAATAAGTAAAGAGGGAGTCTCTCATGTACAATTGTCTGATGGTCCAACGCAATATATACTTCATACGCTAAATTTGGTATGCGTTTTATCTTTCCATACAAGAATACTTGTTGTTTTAATATAACCGCGATACATCAAAGGTTAAACTCAATACATACACACCAGATGTTATACTCAATATGCGATGCATTAAAGGTTGAAATCGATACGCGATATCAATAGCTATAAACTCATAATCTCGTTACACTATAAGTTAAATTCAATATGCGATACATCAGAAATTACATTCGATACGCGATATTTCATATGTTAAACTTATAATGGTGATACATTATATGCCAACTAACTCAATAAGCAATATTTCAACAACTAAATTTATAACCCCGATACATTAACAATTAAACTCTATAAACCATAGGCTAATTAAAATTAATACCCGATACAAGTATTTTCATAATATAAATGTGATATTTCAAAGGCTAATATTGATACGTGTGTAGTTGAACTGTCAGAACCGTTTGATATAAAGTTTTTGCGACGAGGAAATGCCACCATAGTCACTTTGAACATAAACCCTAATCATAATAATGAAATGTCCCTCTTTGAATATATTCTTGGTATGTATAGTATAATTCTATTAATTTTAAGTTCAAAGTGAAGAAAATGAACATGAAACTTCATATGATAATTTATTTATTTATTTGAAAAAAACCCACAAACCTCTTGATGCATGAACACGTACCTAACTTGTATCTAGAAGACTACAACGTACTAATTTGTACATTTAGACAACAAGGAATATACCTTCTAGATTTGTAAGAACATTATTGAAAAGTTAATTATACAACTAAAAATTGGCATTAATTAATAATTGGATTTGCCAGAGGAAAGTGACACTAATTAAAATCCTACTGTCAACTTCGATCCAATTGGCGTTTCAAAATTTTTTTTATTTTTTTCTTTCGAATCCTAATTATATAACAAACGACAAACATTAATCGACATAAACTAAATAATTTTCCTTCGTTTGAGTTTCAATGTCCAATAAGATAGCTTCATTCATTTTTCATGTTGCTTATAATGAGCCATACGTCGAAATGTAATTCTATATTGACAAGTTGAAGTTAATTAAATTACTTTATATTTTCGACGGTGAAAAATGATTATGTCCAAAAAAAATATCTTTGGGTCTTATATTATGATGTAAGCCAACTACGTACCACAAGATCTTTGTGATAAAATACTAATTAAAATACCACCCAATTAAAAGTGACTAAAATTCAAACTCTCTCTCTCTCTCTCTCTCTCTCTCTATATATATATAGTATAATATTTATTTGTTTATTATTATTTTTTGATTCAGCAGTATTTCATTATCTTATCATCTAGTACATTGAAGGTAGGGGTTGTGAGGAGAGGAAGAACGAAGTTGAGGAGTCACTGCAAAGTCTTGTCCTCCTGCACTCTAAATAGACAAAACTGATAGACGTAAAATGTGTAACGGACACCTGCCTAAATGCTCTTGTTGCAGACACTGACCTAAATGCTCTTAAATGTCTTGCACAATTCTTGTCACATTAATAGCCTAAACTCCCGCCCCGTCATTACTGTCTCGCTTCCTAGCTATACGCCTTTATCCCAGTCTATAACCTCTTGGCCCGGCTACCTACCTCTATGCTGGCCCGAATTGCTTTACTCCAACAAGATGACTCTTTACCGACCCAACTCTTTTACTTTGTTTTACCATTTTACTGCACTTTTCTTCTTATGTTACCCTTTATGGGCTTACTCTTTGGTTATTGGGCCAGACCCGATACTTTATTCACTTTTAGGCACACCATGCACTGACAGAAATTAAGGATTTTGTTTTTTGTATTTTGGGGGCAGAGAGAGATCATTAGTTATAAGTTATCACTACTAGTGACGTTAATTAGGATAAGAGTTGAATGGGGTTGAATATTCAAGTGGATTCAGGATTGGGGGATTGGGGACACACATACGACACTAACTTGTATCCTATCGTGTTCAACTGCGCGCGTATCGACTTTTACTTAAAAAGTATCGCTTGTATCTTAAATTTTGGCAACTGATGTATCGGTTATTAGTTTGGTCTTTGATGTGTTACAAATTGAATTTAGCTTCTCACACATCACTTATTGAGTTTAGACTTTGATATATAGCTTTTAGCCGCCCACGCGCATCACCATTATGTTAAAACAACAAATATTGTATGTAGTGATATTCTTAATTTGAAGGGTAGAAATATTGTATATAGTGAAGCAAACGTAGCAATTTTAGCCTCAAATATATTGTTTATTGATAAAAAAAATACCCATCTCAACTTTAGGAACTAGAATATTGCGGTCAGATGGCATGACAAATTAACAGGAGACTCCATAAATCTATTTCATCTTTCTCATTGGCTAATGAAATTTTACCTACCCCGCGTAAATTTAGACAAAATTACTCTCCGTCCCACTAGTTATATATATTAGAGAAAAACACAACATTTAAGAAGCTCATTCTCTTTCTGCCATATGGCATAAGACATATTAACTGCCACATAGATTAAGTTTAACATGTCAGCTGTTGAGATATTTTCAATTTTTTAATTTTTCAATTATAACACACTTCTAATTACCGATGCTTATGTTCTTTTTACATGCGAATGAGTAGTCATCAAATTGATTCATCCTTATCTTTTTATTTATTTATTTTTAAAATTTTATTTTTCTACAAAATTAATTATTCATATCTCTTAGGATGAATTATCATTCCGATTTTTTTTAATTTTTAAAGTTTTATATTTCGTGAATATCACTTAAGGATGAATTATCAATGTTTTTTTTTTTTTTTGAGTCATCCGTCTTTTTAGTTTTAAATTTTCATCAAATTAATTATATCCATCTCTTTTAAGATATTTTCAAAGCTTAATCACTATTTAACCCCTTGTTGTTTCCTTTTCACTACTTACCCTCCATGTTTTTAAAACTAACTCTTTACCCCCTTTGACTAAGTTATATGTAATAATCATTAAAATGATAACATTACTAGGCAAAATTTTTGTTACTAGCTAGGGATTGAACACAGAACCTTCAACACACAGAGTCTTACGCTCTTTTATTTGGACAGTTTAGAGAGAGTAAATGATAAAGCTAATGAGAATTATAATTGGTATAAAAAACATCATAGCCTAATGGTTAGTTCACACGCATGGGAGTTGAAGGTCGCGTATTCAATCCTCAGCTAGTCAAATGGGGTAAAGAGTTAGTTTTAAAAATATGGAGGAGTAAGTAGTGAAAAGGGAATAACACGGGGGATAAATAGTGATTAAGCCTATTTTCAACTTTTTAGTTTTTTAAAATTATAATACACTTCTAATTTATGAAAATAATTATAATTACCGATGATGTTCTTTTACATTCCTAGTAATCAAATTGCTTCATCCTTATATTTTCTTTTTGTTTTTTATTTATTTTTTAAGTTTTATCTTCCTATAAAATTAACTATCCATATCTCTTATGATAAATTATCATTTCTTTTTTTTTTTTTTTTAAGTTTTATATTTCGTGAATATCACTTAAGGATGAATTATCAGTACTGTTGTTTATTCATTTATTTATTTTTTTGAATCATCCATAAATTTCAGCTTCTCTATTATTAATCACTTTCTACTTCCTTCAATTTCTTATCCATATCTCCTAGAGAATTTATAGGTTTCATAATCGTAATCTAATTTCTACTCACTCATCAATAAATAGAATATTGTGTAACTTTTCCTCACACCTCAAGGCAAACACCGATTCAAGGTTATGATTAAGGGTTTTTTTTTCCTTTTTCTTTTTTCTCTTTATGTTGTTTCTTTCAACCTTCATTCTCTCATTCGTCCCCTGTGCTGTCGATTTATGATGTGCCTTCATTCATCGTATGAGGTTTTACTTATGTTAGAGTATTTGCCTTATGTTCTATAAAAATCTATTTATGGAAATTTTGATTTAGCTGTGTATGGAATTTTTATCATGTACTGTGCATGCAAATTTTGATTTTTCCTTTTTTTTTTTTTGTTAATTATGTTTCTTCGTTTGCCTATGTTTCATCGTGTTCCTTTTTTTTAAAAAAAATTTGCCTTTGTTTGTTACAGTACTTGGTTTTTTTTTTTTGTTTTGGGCCTTTTCAATTTTGTATTTTGCCTTATGTTCTATAAAAATCTATTTACCGAAATTTTGATTTAGCTGTGTGTATGGAATTTTTATCATGTACTGTGCATGGAAATTTTGATTTTTCCTTCTTTTTTTTGTTAATTATGTTTCTTCCTTTGTCTATGTTTCATCGTGTTAATTACTGAAAAAGCTTTTGATTCAAATACTTTTTTGCTTTTTCAATTTTTTTTTGTTCTGAAAATGCTTTCGATTCAAATCCTTTTTTTCCTTTTGTTTTGTTTCATTTTTTTTTCTGCTCTCATTAGTGAGAGCAATTTTTTTCCCTCCCTTTTCATATTAATTTATTTTAATCTTTTTTTGGTCTCACTTATCGACCAAAAATCAAATGAAGTGCAGTTAGTCGATTTTCTTTCAAAAGCTTTGACATATTTTTTTCTTTATTTATTTTTAAGTTGAAGCAAATCCAAACTACTTTCTTTATTATTGTTATTATTATTTTTTCCTCTATTTTTATCGTTGAGGCAAACGTTTGTCTATTTTAAATTTAAAATAATCTGAATTAACTTTGAATCTCTCTCACATGAAAAATCTTAAACTTTAGTCCAATAAATTAATTATTTCATTTTTATGTTCATTTATCTTAAATGTGTCACAATGGTCCCTCTAAAGTTTAATTAGTATTTTAAAATTTATCGGAATAAAATAGTTTTTTGACACATTCTCTTTAATTACATAATGCAGTTATTGGTACAAGTCATCGGAACAAATTGTATCAGAAGTATTTGTTTCATTCATTCTATCGGTACATTTTCTCACCATGCACCCATCTTTTTCCTCAATATAATTTAGGTTTAAATACTTTTTGCCCCCTGTGTTTACAGGGGAGTTCTACCTTTGCCCCATGTGTTCTTTTAATTAGTTTTTTGCCCCCCTGTGTTATTTTAATTAGTCTTTTGCCCCCATGACCATAATGTAATGACTTATATAACCCTCCTCTATTAGTCATTATATTTTTGGAACACATTGAGAAGTTTAACAATTGAAGTTCAACCATAAGGAGAAAGTCTATGTCTGATATTCAACCAGAACAAAAAAAAAAAAAAAAATAGTCAGTCCATGATCTTTTCTTGTACTTTTATATCACTAGACTATTCTTGTACTTTTATATCACTAAATTGTTGATATTTATTTATCTCACCTTACAATGCTCCGTGTCATGCATTTAATTCAGTATCTATCTATGTTTATTTTGTACATTTTACTGTACGTATGATTTAATTACACCTTCAGTGAAGCCAAAATTATAATTCTAAGAACTTTGATGGAAGGATTTTTAGTTTTTTTTTTCTATATATGTAACAAATTTTTTAGGACAGCATTTTGCCTACACTTCAACAAGGTGCGCCAAAGAAAAACTAGTATATATATATATATATAATTAACGTAATTAGTTTTCAAAGTTCAACAACTTTAATAATTAGCAGCCAAAAAGGGGAAAAAAATAAAATAAAATTGGTAGATATGTATATGATTGGGTTTTAGGGCCCGGTGAAGATGCATGTTTATTTCAATTTTGATTTGACGTTGACCAAATGGGCAAACGAAGACGAACGTTTGCTCATCAATGAAAAGGACAGCCAAAATTTGAGGGGGAATTGCAGGTTAGGGCTTGTTCTTTATGGTGTTTTAAAACTTGGTTTTGAAAAATTATTTTATAATGTAAAAGGTGTATTAAAAATGTATAGCAAAATAGTAAAAATTTGTATTAAAAATGATGAAAAATAATTATAATATATTAAATTTACTGTTAAAAACTAAAAAACATAAATAAATAAATATATTCAGTGACAAATGTTGTATGGCATCATTAGAGTCACTTAACAACTTTAATTTTAGGCTTTCAATTTTTTATTCCCTTTATGATTGCTAAGTTTGTGACGATAAGAATTCACTTAAAATTTTTAAATAAATATATAGGGAAAATGACACCATATGTTATTCATTGACAATGTGAACTTTTGGCCACTGCATTTTTTTTGTGTGTTATTTAGATCACTCAACTTTAAAAAATGTGTTGTTTCATCCATTATGTTAACAAAATAGGTGAAACGGCACATATTTTAAAATTAAGTGACCAAAATAACACAATAAAAAAAAATTTAGTAACCAAAAACCTAAGTTGTAAATATGTAATTGAGTGTGGCCTATGGTGTGAAGGTTTTTTTTTTTTTTTTCCAGACAAATAAGTAGAGTATATTAATAATAAAATTGATGAATAAAATAATCCTACAAAGTGATCAACATAGACCATTAATTTTCTTCAATTTTCAAAACTGTAGAAAAAACATGAGTTCCATCCCTGCTTCGATAAACACTAGCATACAGCTGTGAAGGGGTTTGTCAAAGAAGAAAGTGCATGCAAGCTTTGCATGATGCAGCTTACATCAAAGTACTGCAACTGCAAGGATCCAGATAAGTTTGTGCTTCTTTATTTATTAATTAACTTTTTGAGTAAAGAATTTGTAGTAATGGTTCCCCACTTAAAATCAGAATTACATTTTGGTCGGTCATTTTTAAAAGTATTTTAATGTAGGATTTCCTAATTTCAACAATTAATGGATCCAATTAATCATCCAATATTTTAGTCATAAATATTGAAAACAAATCATCAAGATTGGTTCTCACTTCTTACAATACACGCGTGTATTATCGTGTCGCATATGATTTTTTTCACCCTTACTTATGATGTATTTGGTGCATAAAAATGATAATTAAAACGGAAAGAATTAAAAAGGATAAATCAAAAACTAAAATTAATACACATATTTTTAAAACATACAAACGATACTTTTTAAAATAAATATGCGCACGGTCAAATGATTTGACCTATCGGGTACAAGATTTTGGTCATTAATTAGACCTTACAGTTGGGGAGTTGCCATTTTTGGTATATACCAGTGGTCCATATTATTTTTGAGATGTTAGGAGACTTAGGCCTATTTTTAAGTTTTGGTTTTGATTTCAATTTTGGTTTCAACAGTAAATTTAATATATTATAATCAATTTTCATTATTTCTAATATAACCTTTTACTATTCACCAATGCCTTTTTATATTTCCAATATACTTTTTATATTATAAAACTATTTTTTCAAATCAAAACTCAACAATTCCTAAAAGAACAGCTGTTCTTTTTGTTTCGTTTTGAAAACGGTTTTGGTTTCAATAGTAAATTTAATATATTTTAATCATATTTCATTATTTTCAATACAACTTTTTACTATTCAGCATCTACTTTTTACATTTTCAATACATTTTTACATTATAAACCTATTTTCCAAAATTTGTTTTCAAAATCGTTTTCAAAACGCCCATAAAGAACAGGCCCTTAATATTACAAACTATTTTCCAACACATTACATGCATATTCCATCTCTTCTTTAATAAGTGTAGTTCAATAGCTCCAATTTTTCATTCTAAAAAAGTGTTTACTTTTCAAATTTCAATATAGAAGATATAAATGTTTCAAGTTTATCGTTTGGTTAAATCACTTCATTTTCCTTTAATTTGGGATATTATCTCCAATGGTCTTTCAATTTGATGTTATTTTATTATTTTCCCTTAACCTAAAATTAAAAATATTTAAAAAATGGTCCCGAACCTAAATTCGAACAATATTTTGTTCATTTCTGACTTATAACGTACATATATATGAATTGGTACAAGCTAAATGAAAAATAAACAAAAGCGATTTAACCTTTATTTTTTTATTTGTTGCATTTACTAATGTGTGTGAATCGAAAATAGCTCAATTATTGTCAAAAATTGGGTTCGGGATACTCCCTCCTCCGTTCCATTAAAAGAGTCCATTTTGTTGTACTGAAACAATTCAACAAACTGGACTCTTCTAATGGAATGAAGGAAATATAATTTTTAAAGTTAAAGGACAAAAATAAAAAAGTTTTCAAGTTGAGGAACCAATTTAAAATCCAAGTTAAAGGACAAATGAAATTATTTAACTTTATACTTTTATTAGGACGGTAGAAATATAGTTTTTTAAGTGGTATAAGAAAATTTTAATATATATATATATAAGGGAGTGGAACTGTGAAGAGTAGTAGCCCATCGTCTATAATTAACAGTCAAGACAAGTGGATTAAGTTCATCAAACTAACAATATGTAATTTATCCATATCATCTCTCGGCCGCCTCCTCCAAACCCTGAAAATTATTTTCTTACCTCATCCTATCCTCCTTCATCAAATGAAAGAGGATGAGGGAAGCCGTTCTTTTTTTGTTCTTGCAATCCTTTATTTAGTTTGCTTTAAGTTTTATTTTTATCCATATTTATGTTATATTCCTCTCCATTATGGTGTTTTTCTCTTCATGAATGGTGTTTATCTCTCCACCTATGGTATTTCTCTCCATTTATGGTGATTTTCTTTCTGGCTATGGTGATTCGATTCATGGCCATGGCGTATGAAAACTTGGTTGAAGATTCACAGTATTGAAACTTTCATCAGCAATTAGTGACAGATCCGTAACTATCGCAGTTGAACGATTTCCAACACCATTACTAAAATTTTTAATTTTCAAAAAAAAAATTTAACAGTCAAGAGGCAAGTCATATAGAGATAGGTAAGCCACCCAAACCAAAAGCACAGTAAATTAATCTCACTTTTATATCATTAAATTGATTAATTTAATTATTTTAGTTGGTTATGGTAAATTAATACTTCCCGATCCTCTTTTTATCCCTACTTTATTTATTAATAATAAATTCATTCCTTAATGTGACACTAATTTATCTTAATGCACCGACTTAATGACTAATATAATAAATTAACGCACTGAAGAAGATTCGAAGAGTGGACTTTTCGTGTTGATTAAGGATGCCTTTTGGTGTTAGAAAACTACTTAGAATAGTTAAATGCAAGTTGATGAACAATTTTATTGGTTTAAATTTAACTTTTTATATTTACGTTGAACGACTTCCATGCATGCATTCACAACTTATTGGCTAAAATTTTAGTTGGACTTTTTCTAATAAGTTATTTCATAATTTTAATGTATCGGATAAGAACGAGCTAGTGACTCAATGATAGTCGTGATGCATAGTGGGTAGGGCTGTTTAAACTGTGAAATCCGACCCGACCCGATCCGATCCGGCCCGATCTGAACGTTTCGGATCGGTTTCGGATCAGCAATCCGAAATTTCGGATCGGTTCGGATCAGTGATCGGATCGGATTAGACTTGATCCGAATTTTTTTTTTCTGATTAACCGAAAGAAAAGAAAAGAAAAAAATCAAGCTTGCAACAACTAGAAACAGAACACTTACAGCAGCCACCATTTTCTACCAAACACTGGAATGAGAGTTTTGATTCTTTTGAGTTGCTTTCCACCGTACAAACCATTGGAAAATTACAACTTTATGAATCACTTAATAGTTGCATCAAAGAAACAAAATCAAAGCTTTTGGGTGGAATCAAGTATAGAGGGAGAGAGGAAGGAACCAGAAATCGACGGAATCTTATGCAGTAAAAAACTTCCAAGAAACCAACTGGGCAGCGGCGGAGAAGACGGAGACGCACAGCGGCGGAGAAGACAACGTCGGCGGAGTGAGAAAGCGAGGATTAGGGCATTCGAATTTAGGTAGATTTTGATATTTGAAGTCCACGATAAAATTGAAAACAATTGTTTTTTTTTTTGGTTTCGGATCAGTTCGGGTCAGTTTCTGACCGATCCGACCCGACCCGAAAACCGAACCTGTTCCGCACTTATTGATCCGATCCGACCCGATCCGAAATTTTCGGTTTGGGTTGGATCGGATCAGTCGACCCGATCCGATCCACGGGTTAGGATGAACAACCCTAATAGTGGGTCACCTGGAAGTTTAGAATTCAATTCTTACTTCAATTTATATAGTACAAGTTGACAGTTGGTAGGATCGATCTTGCAGGCGACTCTCAGCTTCTTTCCTCCCATTTCCCACCCACGTCTTTCACAAAATAGATAAGATAATATAATAGTGCAAAAGTTAAAAACAAAAAATTGTGCGACTTATATTATAGGGTTTGAATTATATTATACTCAATTTGTTGAATTAAAAAAGTTTTGTTTTTAGATATTTTTTGCTCTAGTAGATAATGCTTGTGTTTTTAACCTTTTTAGTTTTCAAACTTTACTAATTAAATTATGTATAGTTAGGGGTGTCAAACGGGCGGGTTGGGCGGGTATTAAATGGGTGTTAAGTTAATGGGTAATGGGTACCCATTAATGGTTTTAACTCAAATGGGTAATGGGTAGCTATGGGTACCCATGGGTACCCAGAATACCCATTATACAAAAATGTAAGGTTTATTTAATAGTTTATTAATAAAAAAAATTTTAAAATTTTTTTAAATTTCATTTTAATTTTTTTTAAAGTGAATTTTAATTCTTTGAATATATTCTAAAATTTAAAATATTAAATTTTATACCTTTTTATTTAATTGTATGTAATTTTTTTGTCGAAACACATTTTTAATTTTTTTATATTTATATAAACCCGTGCATGCTCCGACACCGAAACTGGGCCCGGGCCAAAACTGGGCACGAGGCCCAAAACTGATCCCGAGGCCCAAAACTAGGCCTGGGCTGAAACTGGGCCCGCCCCGAAATCGGTCAAAAATGGGGCCGAACTGGGCTGGCCCGGCCCGGCCCAAACCCAGCCCTAAACCCGAACGAATTTTGAATTAGTATTATAAGTAGGTAATTTAAAAATATTATAAAAAATAAATGAAAAAAAACGTAAAGTAATTGTAGGACACGAAAAATAAAAAAAGAAAAATAAAAAATAAGTTTGAAAAAAAAAATAAAATAGGCACACTAAAGTATGTGAGTTGTTGGTTTTTTTTTTTTTTTTTAAATACTTTTAAGGGTAATTGTGGATGAGTATTTTTGATACCCATGATGGGCGGGTTTTAGGGTACCCAATGGGCTAGCCTAAATCCGCCCATTACATATTTAGCCCAAGCCCACCCAGCCCATTATTTTTTAAAGTGGGTTTTATTGGGTTAATACCCAATGAGTTTGGGCGGTTTTTGGGTTAGTGGGTTTTTTTGCCACCCCTATGTATAGTTCAAAATTAATTAATATTTAAAAATTAAAGCAATGACATAACTGAAAAATATAGTGACAAATTACTTATTTTGTGTGTTGTACTTTAAAACTCTAAAAATCTTATACATTATGAAAACACAACCCTTCTAATGAAAAAGAGATGATGATTAATTTTCTTGCTAAGGTGACTAGAAAATAGGAGGTATATTCTATTTTCTTTATTTTAAATGGATTGTTACAATTTTATATTATTCTTTTTTATTTTCTTGAGAGGAATATTAAATAGTGGGTGAGATTACCGTCTCGGCAAAAGAGCCATAATCATTGAATTCAGTATTGTGTGAATTATTAATGCAATTACATATGCTAAATCCAAGATTGATAAATGATGTTTCAAAAGGTTTTCTAATTTGTAAAATAATTTTCTTGGGATCATGAAACAATTAATTTCGAAATTTACTCTTGCCTTATGTAACATTTAATTTTTTCATTAAATTGATATTATTTTTAGTTCATAATTAATTAATTATTTAGTGTTATGAGTGGAGAGAGTTCTAAAAAATATCATGATGAATATTGAGCATTAATTAAGAATTTTAAAGTATTTCTAGACAAGTACGAAAATACCCAACATATATTTAATTTAAAACAATGGGAGTAGTTTCTATCCTACTTATTTGTCTAATATATAAGGAAAAAGATATTTATACTAAAGTTAAGTCTACTTCTCCCCAACTCCAGTTGCGATATTGTACTAGTTGAAGTTAATTAAGGCCTCTTCTTTAAGTTTTGGTTTGGTCTAACAGAAAAGTTAAGATATTATAATTAATTTTCATTATTTTTAATATAATTTGTTACTATTTAATTATACCGTTTTATATTTCCAATACATTTTTGCATTATAAAAAAACTCATACTAAAACTCAACTCAACTAAAAAGAACATCCCAATACTTTATATTTTCGAGACGTGAACAATTGATTATGTCCAAAAAAAAAAAAAAAAAATCTTTGGTATGATGTCGGCCGAGCACGTACCACAAGATCTTTGTGATAAAATACTAATTAAAGGTGACTTATTTTCAAACTATATATATAGAGTATAATAAATATAGTACTGTTGAGAGTGGGCAATGCAGAGACACACAGTTCTTTTTATGACCGAATTGAATAAATTTTTATTTAAGGAAGGAAAGGAATATTTTTTGAAACGAATTTCTTTAGAAATTTATGCAAGAAAGAAAAGAAAAAAAAAATATAATGATTATGCTATTTTTTACATTTATGTGAGTGAAAATTTATGGAGAATTTTAAATTTTAAATTGAATAGAAAATAGAGGTGTTTCTTTATGTGAAATTTTGAAGAAAAAAGTGATAATTTTTTTGGAATAAATTGAAAAAGAACAGAAGGATTTTGTTTTTGTATTGGGGGCAGATGGATAACTAGTTAGTGACGTTAGTAGGATAAGGGTTGAATAGGGTTGAATAGGGTTGAATGTTCAAGAGGATTCAGGATTGGGGACACACATGAATACGACAGTAACCTGTATCTTATCGTGTTTATCTATTTTAACTTCAAAATTATCGTTTATATGTTAAATTTAACAATTGATGTATCGGTTATTAGTTTAGTATGTGGTGTGCTACAAATTGAAATTAGCTTCTCACTTTAATATATCGCTTTTAGCGGCTCATGTGCATCACCATTATGTTAAAACATCAAATATTGTATGTAGTAATATTCTTAATTTGAATGGTAAAATATCGTATATAGTGAAGCAAACGTAGCAATTTTAGCCTCAAATATATCGTTTATTGATAAAAAAAAATACCTTCTCAACTTTATGAACTAAATATTGCAGTCAGATGGCACATGACAATTAACTGGAGACGCCTAAACATAAAACTATTTCATCTTTCTCATTGGCTAATGAAATTTTACCTACCCCCCCCTAAAAAAGTTAATTTAGACAAAATTACTCTCCGTCCCACTAGTGTTTTTATATATTATTTAATTTTGAAAGTTTAAAATTCTTTATTTGAATGATAAATAGATATTTATTCTCTTTTCATA